>JAAKBF010000008.1:0-37609 GCA_012656075.1 Phytophthora hibernalis
AAAGACGCACCGGATGTACTTCAGCTATCTCAATCAGAGATTGGTCGTGTAAAATTAGCCAGATACGTCGATGATGCCGTATCTGTATTGGCAAAAATCAGCCAAAGAACCTGAAATTTGCACTTGCAATGTCTGCAACCGTGAAAACAGGGAACAACTTGATATACTATCTGCCCGACTGCCGAAAGCATCCACAAATGCCTGGCAGTGCGATTTATCTCGCGTAGTGCATAGAGTGCAACAGCATTTGTGTGGTCCAGGCTCGAAGTGTCGAAAACAGTCAAATGTTTGCAGATTTGGATACCCGAAGGAACTGCGGAATCAAACTGAGTTTGAGGTTAATGAGACGGAAGGAGTGCCATCAGTGAAGATACATTTAAGGAGAGAATCCCCTTCAATAAAAATTATTCTCCTACTCTTTTATCTGCTTGGCACGCTAATATGGACCTTCAATTGGTTGGTAACGCGTTTGGGGCTGCAGAGTACACAGCTGCATATGTCAGTAAAGCAGAGCCTGATACGCTCCAATTTAAGAAGACGATTGCTGCAGCAATTAAACGTTGTGACCCGAACTTGCCTAACTATGCTATATTGAAGCGTGTTGCAAATGCTAGTTTGTCTATTCGCGAAATTAGCGCGCAGAAAGCGTTTTATATTTTGCTTAGAGAGTTGCCTCTGCACGGGAAATCCCGCCATATAACTAGAGTAAAAGCTATGCGACACACGCAGCGCGATTATCGAATTGATCCTTCTGAATGGCATGACCTGGCAAACGATGCTGTCCAAGATATCGACATTCGAGTCGAGCCCGTGGAGGCTTCCTACATGGCACGTCCACTAGAATCTCCGTTTGAATGCATGAGTTCAGCCACGTTTGTAGAGAATTACGAGCTGGTGAATGATGCGCCTGTCATTCAGCTTGATCTTCACTGCCAAGCGTGCCGTCTTCGATGACAGGGTTGCCTTTCCCGTCGAACTTATCGATATGTGTCCTCCGTCGGAGTCATCGAAGATCCTGGCCTTCAGGTAGTCCTGAACTGACCGTAGCAAACACTGTTGAGGAGGGGATGATGTGCGTCGTGGCTGCTTCAAAGGTTTCGCGGGAGGGCTTGCATGCGGCTTGCTTTGGCGCAAGCTTCGGCGTGCCTTGGGCGACTTGAAATCATCCAGAGAATTAGGTTTATGGTGCTTTCGGATCTTGGTTTTACTACTGGAATCGGGTGAGCTCATCGGAGTTGGCACTACCAACGAAATCGAAAAGTGAGAGCTCTACCACAAGGCACCAATCTTCAGCTAAGTTGGAGGATACAGAAGTACGTAGCGACCCTTTAACCAGTAGAAATAGGGTCTTGCTTTAGCAAATATTGTCACTTAGAGATTTACTGACGGGGTCGTAACGATAGATTGTGAGTGGTGGCTTGCTGCTTCATTTCGGTCATGACCAGGAGGGCATTCACTTTAGTTTCGTCGACAACAGCACTAATGCGATCTTCTTCGTCGCTTAAAGCAGTGCAGGTCGCAGCAGTCGATGTCAGCTTATCCAGTGTTAGTGGGACAGTTAATGTTAATACAATATCATCGCGACATCTAACTCTTGAAAGGGCCACAAACCAAAGGATGCATTGGGAATGGAGGTCGAGTGGAAAACTACCTTATAACAAGTCAACCCTTGCACCTTGTGTACGGTCATTGCAAATGATAAGCGCAATAGCATTCCATCCCGAAAAACACTCAAGTCACTGGATTCTTACTCCAGCTTGTCCGCCGAGGAATGACAGGAACAATGTTCGGCACGTCAGGCAAGAACGAGGGTCCAACATATCCGTCTGTGATCTGGACTAGCACAATAGGCAGCTCATCGTTCGATGGAAATAAGAAGTCGTAGATAATTCTGTTGGTTCCATTACAAAGCCCTTCCGATTGCTCTAAATTGAAGGTCAGCACTACAGGTGCACCAACAGCAAGCTTTACGGATGTTCCTACAACTCTATGACGGCTCGTATTAGACAGTTCTGCATCTTCAAGTAAAGCATTGACTGTGCTCATTTCGATTTCTCACTTCTTAGCTAGGCGCTTCAATTGCACGATATGTTTTGATTTAATATGAAGAATGGATGCAGAGCAAGCTTTCAGGTTTCTATTGTTCGTCTCGTTAACATCAGCGTTTGTGTAAGCAATATGCTTTGCATTTACGACCCAGTCAGGTAATTCCCTTTCTGGACGGTATCGGCTATTGAGCAGTGCGACGTCTTCTGCAGTGGGGAATTTTCTGCGAAGACGTCTTAATGCTTCAAACCACTCTGGGTCTGACTTTCTCCGGTTTTGACTTGTCAACACGCACACAAAGGGTATACTCTACCACGATTGACGACCTTGTCGTTGTGTGGGATTTTGTATTTTTACAGCGCAGTTGAGAGCGCAAACGGAACAACCGGGTCTATCTGGGGCAGGGTCACCGGTAAAGATCACATCTCGACCATCGAAAGGTAAATGCCTGCAACTTGGCCAAATCTCCCGCATTCGCTGGTCAATTCAGTGAAGCATGCCGCACGAAATTACACTAAACGCATCAATGATGACCAAATGGATATTTGATAGTTCATCCTGCAATCGCTATAATTTTGCTTGACCACCCTTTAAAGTATTCAGAGGAATGTATGAAGATGATAATGCATTTCTAGAGAACGGTGTCAAATTTAATGCAGAGCATATAGTTCGACCTCCAATATTAAACGCTGATGTGCCTTGATGTGCCAACAACATGACGCGATATAATGTTTGTTCAGAATTCTTGTACTCTCCAAACCCACTTGGAATATCCTGTACGATGTGGCGAATTAGCCAGCTTTTCCCTGAACCACCTTCGCCGTGGATAACCATTTGTAAGGGTTCACAATACGAATTTGCAACCGATGCTTGAAATCGTTTTCGTGTCTGGCACATTAATAGGGCAAATGGTATCCACTGGGACTCATCCATGATGCCATTAATGGCATCTCTACCATCAGCATAATTGGCGATAGGATATAAATATTGGTTTATGAACGACTCACCTCCACTCATATTTTTTGCAAACGTTTATCTTCTCTCTGGAGCTTTATACAAGGTCGAACAATAAATTTAATAAAGGTTTTCGCTCTCTGAACATCATCTGAACTATATGTTCGCTTTGATATCCACTGCAAAGGCTGATATTCGCTATTTTTCTCAATGTCGTCGGCGCTATTATGATCTGAGAGTAGTATTGCTGCATCACTGCTCGGCTCAACAAAAACATAGTCCGATTGCGGTAAGCTTGAGATAGAATTAGCTACCCTCACAGCTTTCAAGATGTCTAAGTTTTCTGATGAGAAACTAAGGAGTGCGCCTCACGCGCGAGCTCCGTCATTAAGCTCATTTCTTGCTCGCGTGCAAAGGCATTTAAACATTCTGCATCTGTGTTGGGGAGATCGTTTAGTGAACGCCATGGTTTATGCAAGAAAATTTCTGCAAAACAAAAGTTGGGATTAGTAGAATCAGGAAATATCCAGGGTGTGGCCCGCACGACGAGTGCTTTTGAACGCTTCTTAATGTACCCTGCCGAGTCTATCCTCTTCCAGTAATTGCAGTCGGGTAAAATAGTCCCCGACGACACTGACGGAGGGCAGGCATTGGCAACTTCGACGGTAAAGGCACTCCAGCCATCGAAGAGGGCACGCTTGGAGGCGAAGGTAAAAGTTGCGACAACGTGAGAGGGCGAACGCAAGCGGCACTTGATGCGGACAAGGAGTGCAGACGGCTTTACCACGAAGTTCCAGGAAGGTTTTAAGCTGACAGATGGATGCGCATTTGCGCCGATGTTGGCTTCGAGATGATGTGCGAGAGTTTAGCTGCGGCTGATGTCGCTGCTGGCAGGGTACCGAAAGATATTCCTAGGGATTTGTTCAGGTGAATCTGTGATACAAGCAATACGTGTAGTCACATAAACAGAGAAGCAATGTATTTACGAAAAAGCTACATGTAACAAGTCACGATTCCGAACGTAGCATCAGTTGTCGACGAGGTCCAGGCGCCTCTGCTGTGATTTGATTTGCTTAGCTGGCTTGCAACTGCGATCATACGCAGCTTGGAGCACACGGAGAGCTTTAACTGCCTTACCTGCATACGAGACATTAATTAATGAACACAATATCAACAAGGGTAGTGTACACCTTACGGCGCTCGTGCTTGCTGGCCTTAACGGATCGTGCATATGCCGCACGATCAGGAGCGGGTATGCTGCACGAGCTTTGGTGTGTGGACTCCACTGCTCTGTCGCCTTGCCTTTCCAGCGACCCTGCGTCAGTCTTGTAGAACACCGTTGCTCCTGCCGTGGATGTGCTCCGCTGCGTGCCAGCTCGCTCCGTTCTCGATTCTAATACATGTGCACCGAGAAGAAGCTGTGAGTTCAATTCTGCTTGACGAGGGGCTTTGTATGCGGCGTACCTTTTGTAAAGAGAACAGTTGGCGTCCACGGATCCTCACGAGCTGTAGATAGGGCATCACGTAGAGCTTCATTAGACTCTTGTCGTGAGTAGTCTTCATGTGCGTACATGAAGACTTTAGAGATCTTCATCTTCGCCATCTTCGTGTTGTGAAAGGTTGCAGAAAATGGGGAGGGGGCGTGCCCCACAATTGTGTAACGCAATTGAAGGGGATCGACCCTCAAGCACCTTAACGGAGCAAAGCGACTGAGGTAGTATAATTTAATTTATATTAGACCTGACAACTCGATTTTATCCTAATTACGACTTTACTCCGAAGCGGAAGTGACAGCTTAAAAGACAGGTGCTATACGCCAAAACTCGATTTTGAAGCACAACCGTCTTGTTTACTGCGTGAAAACGCAGAAATGCAATTCTGGGAGTGCAAAAGCGAGATCGTTGGGTGCATCTAGGCCTTTGCACAGGACGCGTGTTACAGGTACAAACCAAAATCTACTGAAACTTAATACATGTTTGGGTATCTGGTCCTCTTTTTGTACATCGTATAAACTTTCAAGTCGTCTTGAGGAGGGATGTCATCTTGCTTCAAATCATGAAAATCGGAGATGCCGACAGGAAAACTACACCCAAGCCTTACCCTTGAAAAACCTGAGAGTGGTGACACGACCCTCAACCGAGCTAGGTTTGACCCTGCTTGGTCCTGGGTAAAAGCCCGCGTGCTGCGCACACGGACCTTTAAACCGCAGACGTTGTTTCGGCTTGCCGAGCGAGTTGGCTTTCACCCCCTCTTTCTAAGGGGGATGGGTGGTTTGTACCACTAGTAATTTCCTTTGCACAGAGGGGCAAATCGAAACTGATTTGCACAAAGTCTATTTAGAGATCTAAAATAGACAGCAAAATAGAGGGTATTTCCCAAAGGTGGACCCTGTCCGGATTACACTTCCCCACGCCTAGAAGGAGAGGAGACGGAGACCAATATCCTAAAAGAGGAGATTTAAAACCTCGATAGACGATCTCTCGAGGTTTTACGTCTCTTGGCCCCGTATTTAAGCGGAGGGAGACGCACTTAACTGGGGGATCCGAGAGATTATCCCGGTCTCCTTTGTCAGAGTCCCGGAATGGCTTAAATAATCAATTTCTGCTATTGGTGAGGCTTTCGATCAATGCCTTTGCTCCCGCCACCGAGCATCAACGTTTTAAGCGGCAGCGACAGCAAAATACTTAAAGAGTCACAATGGCTTCGGAGGGAGGTGAGGAGTCAAGCGCTCGAATCAAGGACCGCGAGCCAGGTATGTTCATCGCGAACGTATCAGCTCGAGCCCAAGACATTGCTGCGTACTAAGTACTGCTGTACGCAAATCAGTAACTTCAAGCTCAGCAACAGCCACTGTACATCGAAGCACGTGTGCAACAGGCGCGAGTCGAAGCGGAGACAAGAACCGAGTCGCTTGAAGAAATGATACGTGCAACACGGATCGATCTCGCTGCCCTTGAGCAGAATGTCAATTCAAAGCTGCAATCGGCAATTTCAGTCGCCAATGACGTGGCTCAGACTCAAGCGCGAGCAATAGCTGAAGCCCATTTAGTTCAGCATGCTCAAGTCAATGACCTTCGGATAGAGGAATCGTTCAAGCAGCTGGAGGCCCAACTTCAGGTCAGCTTTGAGGGGCGAATGCGGGAGGTGATTGCGGCGCATATGGAGCAAGTTGGTGCGGAAATTCGCATTACCATCGCAACACAAGGTCAAGAGATTTTAACACAGGTAGAGCGTCAAATTGAAGACTTTCAGAAGCTCATAGCAGCCCAAATCGAGTTTTCGCAGCGTTGTGCAGAGAAAAAGGCAAAGTCAATCGTCCGGCGACAGCATGCAGAAGAAATAACTCTCACGAAGCTATCACAAAGTCCTTTCTAGAAAAGATTACGGATTGTGAAGCCACCGCGAATACAAGTGCAGGTCATACAGACAACCTATTTGACACGCTCGTCAACCAACAAGCCATCACTTTGGAGTCTATACTTCCTGTGACGAATCCAGCAAACGGTCAGCAGTCAATAGCGATTGCTGCCGCTCTCGATAATAACAACTCATCATCACCAGAAGCAGAAATGAAGCCGCCAGTTGCAAGCCAAGCCCATGAAGTGAACGACCATCGTGCAGTTGATAATTCTACCTTAGCTTTGCTCAAAATGTTGAAATCTGCAAAAGGAATCCGCAAGCCTGAACCAGCGTCGAATCCAGTCGTAAGAGATGTGAGCAGATCCGAGCAGAGTAAAATTGTTGCACGAGCACTAGCTCGATCTCGCAGTCTCAAGGCTAACAACTCAAACTCGGCGCGTGCGATACCTCCTCAAAGCTCGCGCATGACTGCAAAAAGAGAGCTGATAACAAATAGGCAGATTCGAGTCATGGTGAAGCGCCACAGTGATGAGCGGAAGGCAATTAGAAACGAGCGGAGGATGCTATGAAACTCGCAGAGTTGTTGCAGAACAACTCGATCCTAGAGTAGACCATGGTGGACTAGATTGTTCACCAAGGACTAACAACAATATTTGAATTAACCGTGTATTTCATGTATTAGTGTTGGTGCTTGTTATCACCGTACAGGGACTGCTATGCTTCAGCTTCATCCTCGTCAGAGTTGCTCTCGTGGAAAATAACTCGCTCAGTAAGTCTAATTCCTCTGGATTGTCTTCTTCTAACCCAACCTTGACATTCGATGGGATGTACATATCAATGTCTCTTTCTCGAATCTTTGGGTTTGCGTCACATCAACAACCTGCCTGTTGCAGTTCAAAAATGACATACCGACGTTGTGAGGTGCAATGGACCCCACTGCAATGTAACCAGTCGTCCGGCCGTGCCAAAATTGCGCTCAATTTTGGGTGAATGAAGACGGAATAGCGAAAACAATGCGCGCCACTAGCGGTAAAAATGTGAATGTGCCGCTTTCTGCTTGGCGTTTCCAGAATGCTAGGATAGTCGCCGGGTGACTACCGTTTTTATTGAAGTTTGTGTTCCCTCCCACCTCTCAAGCTCTTCATCAATCCGAGTAGCATTCATATCAGGGGTGGCCCCAGACTCCACGCAATTGTCCTCGATAATGTCACCAAAGAGATCCATCAAAACCTCGGAAAATAGTGTTGGGGGCGCGGGTGGGGCATCTTCTACCATAACTGGCGTGGGGGCTTCTTGAGTCGTTACCACCGATAGCTTCAGCGACCTCATTTTATCGTAGATCGTTTTTTAATCTTGACGAAGTGGCGTTTTCCAGCAGTAGTAGCAGCGCCATTTTAATCAGCATTGCACAGCAGTACAATTCCTTTAAGAAACCCATCGAAACTGTTGATATTGGGATGCAGGAAACGTTGCATCTCAAGCAATTGCTAATCTTTTTGCGGTCCGTGTAGCGCGAGAAGAACCTCTTGTGAAATTCTTCATGGAGCAGCGCACGAGTGTTGGAGGCCAGTAGACCGGTCTGAACGCCATACGCCGAGTCACACTAGAGCGATAGTCCCGTAATTCTTTCGAGCAATCCAACACCGTGATGCGTAACTTGTATAAAGTCAACAGGACGTCGACTTAATTTGAGCTTTCGCCCTGACTCTTGATGCTCATCACTGTTATTGGTTGCAAGAGCGACATAATTTGAGTGAGATTTTGATAATCTCTCAAACAGGAATCCCGCATTTTGTCTTCGAGCTCTATCTAGAGGCTCTGTGTACCATGATACTAAACGCTCCCACAGGTCCGGAATTCGCTTGACCACCCGCGTGAGGCCAAGGAAACGATGAGCACGGTACTCCGTCAGTTGGTCGGGTGACTTGCTACTCTTATCATAAAGACATAGCTCTTCAAACAGCGACCCCATAACTTCGACGTGCTTGACAGTGTAGATTGACTTCACGATACGGCGAATCAAGCCAGTCATTGCTGAGTTTTGGACTTGGCCGCATTATCTACCATCCCGGATGCAACTTTTGTAGCTGCGTTGGTCATATGAGGGATACACCACTGCCATTTCAGCTTGAGACCGTCCGTTATCATCCATTTTACATCGGATCCTCCGTCCGATGTAGCGCCGAACAAGTCTCGTGTCGTCAATCCAAAATCACACAAACATTTCTAGGATCCACCGTCGGAAAGGACCCCAGATACCACCCTCACGCTCCCCACAGCTAGGCACAAAGTGACGCGTGCCCAGCAGTATTGACTTGATTTGGTAGTTGTCGTCGATCATGTACAAGCGTATGCCGAGATACTTGTCGCCTTGTACCTTCGAGCTCCAAAATCAGCGACAGCAGTAAACGTTGGAGCTGAATCAATACGATTCAACCGAAGTATCTCTTCCAGTACTCTTTTTGTCGACGCTTACAGCTCCACGATCGAGTGGCATATAACCTTTGAATTGATTATTGCCTGGGTGGCATCCTTAAAGATAAGTTCACGAATGACGATCGATTCTTTGTACTCGCCTAGACGATACGGGGTTGTTGTTTACAATGCGCAAGGTACGTAAATCCGGCGTGGGTCTTCACGATACATCTGCGAGTTGCGAACACGGTCGTGTTCCTCTTCACGGGACCGTCGACGCACTTGGACAACTTCGGTTCTCTCCGAGGTTACATCGTGAGCCTTCTTGAGATGCTTTGTGGCTGCTGAAGTTTTCCCGTCGATAGTGGAAACGATCATCTCCCCACGGCAAACTTCGCCAGCCAAGCACAATCAAATCGCTGGCGTTGAAGAATCCGGCTCCGTCGATGAGTCATCAGGTGCTTTGGCGAGACGGACCCCATACCCAAAGATGACGGACTTCTCGTTCCGACGTGAAGGTTAACAGTGAATCCATCAGGCGGTTCGAACGCATTGATCGCGTCTCAAATGCTTGGCGGGTTCGGGTGCATCTGGTGGCAAAGTGACGGCGATCGTGATTGTGGGTGGTGGAGAGGTTGCTGGGAGAACGTAAAATGCGAAGTGTTGAGGAAGTCACCGCCACCCGCTCCCGAAGCCCGACCACACCACAGCTATCCCTGCGGCTACCATCTTCTCCAATACAGCTCGCTTTCTCAACGACCGTCTTGGCGTGTGAGAGGCGCAACCGCCATCAATAGTCTCTTGGCACGCAATGACTCAGTAGCTGTAGACATTTTTACGACTCGTCAGCTTCCGTTTTAGCGACTTTTCGGATGCAAGACCGTCCTTAAAAATGCTTGAGCTCTCACCTTTTCAACCACTCACAAAGGGAGACTCAAGGAAATTTTGCGCCTTTCGAGAGTGCGGGTAGGCAACTGAAACGGCAGCTCACAGCAAAGAGGTGGATCTCTGGAGATCGTAGTTTCATCTCCGGTTTCGGGAGATTCGGGAGAGGAGACGGTAGTACCGATAAACCGTCTCCCTGGAGGAAGTAATACTGGTTAAACCGTTTCCATGCATGCTGTCTCCTCCAAGGCGTGCACTTTCTAAAATGTGGACCCTAGGGTCCACAGGTGGAAAGAGAGGTGTCTACGTTTGCACCGACGCAGCTTGTACGTGGCGCACTATCATACACCGAAAAAAGATATCAAGGGGATCGATGCAATTTTACATCTCTCATTGCTTGATCGCCACTCAGACTCCTGTACGTCTTCACAGAAGATTACGCAGCAAAGTCTAGCTCTATCGCGCACTGTCAATAGTTCTATCGCTGCTGACAAAGGCGTCAAGCGCAGCTATCTTTAGAGCCTCTTTTAACTCGCCGATGGAATTGATACCCACCATCTAAAAAGTGTTATGTACAGAGCAAAACAAGACGTTCTCGCAAAAATTGAACTTCAGTGAGCGCAGTCATTCACCAGGATTCCTTCACTGCTTGAACTGTTCCGACAAAAAGGTTCTGGATCGCATGTGGCTTTGGACTTGGATATTGATGACCAATTTATTTGTGCTTTTGTTGCTCTAGGATCTGCAATTCAGAACTTCTAAAATTGTCTTCCGATGTATGGATTTGACGGAACCCACTCCAAAATTACAAATACCGTGGTGTAATTCTCACCCTACTTGGTCGTGATGGAAATGGCAATAACTTCACGATTGCTCTTGCTATCGTCCACTCCTAGAATAAAAACAATATTCAGTAGGGTTTTAGAACTGCGTTGCTGCCGGTGTTCCTTTTGACCAGATAGCACTTTTACGGACAGGGTCATATTTCGGGAGCTTCGAGCAAGTTAGCAGATGTAATGGGGCCACTTGACAGGGGGCGACAGGCGCTTGTGGCTGTATATCGGCGGTAAGGGTTGTTTCCGACTGTGTTGGGCGGTAGGCAAGTTAGTGCTGGTCTTATGGTGTAATGGTTGCACTCTGGACTCTGAATCCAGCGATCCGGGTTCAAATCCCGGTAGGACCTCGTTTTGCGTTCATCCTGCCGGCACCACCACGCCCCGTTGTTGCTCGGCTGCGGACCTGCTGCACGCTTCGCTCTGTGTGCTGTGTGCTGCTCTGGCGTCTACTATTGCGTCGCTAGTGACCGACCGTGCTCGTACTGCCAGTTTTCAGCTTTGGGCGACCAGTGGCGAAGACCAGCTACCCAGCTCACTCATCGATCAACCGACCATCTCCGATGAATGCTAGGCCACGACCAGCTATGTGGAGGCCCATTACCCCATACCACGCGTGAGGTCGTGGCCGAGTTCGAGTTGGAAAGTGGCCGACAAGCTGGTTGTCGGTGGCGGGGATCGATGCCGCTGGTTGGCGAAATGGTACGTAGACATGGTTGCGGGTCGTATGAGACCACTGCAAGGCGACGACGGCGCAGCTAGCGTCCATAGGAGAGGTGTTGGGAGGGTTGTTGCGGTATCCGAGCGTGTTGCGGAGTGGGTGTGCAAGGGCTGGGTTAGGCGCTCTTATGGTGTAATGGTTAGCACTCTGGACTTTGAATCCAGCGATCCGGGTTCAAATCCCGGTAGGAGCTGGTTTTTGTGCGGCGAAGCAAGGTTGTGGTGTGTGTGAGGCGCTTGTGGCTGTGAATCGGCGGTAAGGGTTGTTTGCGACCGTGTTGGGCTGTAGGCAAGTTAGTGCTGGTCTTATGGTGTAATGGTTAGCACTCTGGACTCTGAATCCAGCGATCCGGGTTCAAATCCCGGTAGGACCTCGTTTTGCGTTCATCCTGCCAGCACCACCACGCCCCGTTGTTGCTCGGCTGCGGACCTGCTGCACGCTTCGCTCTGTGTGCTGTGTGCTGCTCTGGCGTCTACTATTGCGTCGCTAGTGACCGACCGTGCTCGTACTGCCAGTTTTCAGCTTTGGGCGACCAGTGGCGAAGACCAGCTACCCAGCTCACTCATCGATCAACCGACCATCTCCGATGAATGCTAGGCCACGACCAGCTATGTGGAGGCCCATTACCCCATACCACGCGTGAGGTCGTGGCCGAGTTCGAGTTGGAAAGTGGCCGACAAGCTGGTTGTCGGTGGCGGGGATCGATGCCGCTGGTTGGCGAAATGGTACGTAGACATGGTTGCGGGTCGTATGAGACCACTGCAAGGCGACGACGGCGCAGCTAGCGTCCATAGGAGAGGTGTTGGGAGGGTTGTTGCGGTATCCGAGCGTGTTGCGGGTGGGTGTGCAAGGGCTGGGTTAGGCGCTCTTATGGTGTAATGGTTAGCACTCTGGACTTTGAATCCAGCGATCCGGGTTCAAATCCCGGTAGGAGCTGGTTTTTGTGCGGCGAAGCAAGGTTGTGGTGTGTGTGAGGCGCTTGTGGCTGTGAATCGGCGGTAAGGGTTGTTTGCGACTGTGTTGGGCGGTAGGCAAGTTAGTGCTGGTCTTATGGTGTAATGGTTAGCACTCTGGACTCTGAATCCAGCGATCCGGGTTCAAATCCCGGTAGGACCTCGTTTTGCGTTCATCCTGCCGGCACCACCACGCCCCGTTGTTGCTCGGCTGCGGACCTGCTGCACGCTTCGCTCTGTGTGCTGTGTGCTGCTCTGGCGTCTACTATTGCGTCGCTAGTGACCGACCGTGCTCGTACTGCCAGTTTTCAGCTTTGGGCGACCAGTGGCGAAGACCAGCTACCCAGCTCACTCATCGATCAACCGACCATCTCCGATGAATGCTAGGCCACGACCAGCTATGTGGAGGCCCATTACCCCATACCACGCGTGAGGTCGTGGCCGAGTTCGAGTTGGAAAGTGGCCGACAAGCTGGTTGTCGGTGGCGGGGATCGATGCCACTGGTTGGCGAAATGGTACGTAGACATGGTTGCGGGTCGTATGAGACCACTGCAAGGCGACGACGGCGCAGCTAGCGTCCATAGGAGAGGTGTTGGGAGGGTTGTTGCGGTATCCGAGCGTGTTGCGGAGTGGGTGTGCAAGGGCTGGGTTAGGCGCTCTTATGGTGTAATGGTTAGCACTCTGGACTTTGAATCCAGCGATCCGGGTTCAAATCCCGGTAGGAGCTGGTTTTTGTGCGGCGAAGCAAGGTTGTGGTGTGTGTGAGGCGCTTGTGGCTGTGAATCGGCGGTAAGGGTTGTTTGCGACCGTGTTGGGCGGTAGGCAAGTTAGTGCTGGTCTTATGGTGTAATGGTTAGCACTCTGGACTCTGAATCCAGCGATCCGGGTTCAAATCCCGGTAGGACCTCGTTTTGCGTTCATCCTGCCGGCACCACCACGCCCCGTTGTTGCTCGGCTGCGGACCTGCTGCACGCTTCGCTCTGTGTGCTGTGTGCTGCTCTGGCGTCTACTATTGCGTCGCTAGTGACCGACCGTGCTCGTACTGCCAGTTTTCAGCTTTGGGCGACCAGTGGCGAAGACCAGCTACCCAGCTCACTCATCGATCAACCGACCATCTCCGATGAATGCTAGGCCACGACCAGCTATGTGGAGGCCCATTACCCCATACCACGCGTGAGGTCGTGGCCGAGTTCGAGTTGGAAAGTGGCCGACAAGCTGGTTGTCGGTGGCGGGGATCGATGCCGCTGGTTGGCGAAATGGTACGTAGACATGGTTGCGGGTCGTATGAGACCACTGCAAGGCGACGACGGCGCAGCTAGCGTCCATAGGAGAGGTGTTGGGAGGGTTGTTGCGGTATCCGAGCGTGTTGCGGAGTGGGTGTGCAAGGGCTGGGTTAGGCGCTCTTATGGTGTAATGGTTAGCACTCTGGACTTTGAATCCAGCGATCCGGGTTCAAATCCCGGTAGGAGCTGGTTTTTGTGCGGCGAAGCAAGGTTGTGGTGTGTGTGAGGCGCTTGTGGCTGTGAATCGGCGGTAAGGGTTGTTTGCGACTGTGTTGGGCGGTAGGCAAGTTAGTGCTGGTCTTATGGTGTAATGGTTAGCACTCTGGACTCTGAATCCAGCGATCCGGGTTCAAATCCCGGTAGGACCTCGTTTTGCGTTCATCCTGCCGGCACCACCACGCCCCGTTGTTGCTCGGCTGCGGACCTGCTGCACGCTTCGCTCTGTGTGCTGTGTGCTGCTCTGGCGTCTACTATTGCGTCGCTAGTGACCGACCGTGCTCGTACTGCCAGTTTTCAGCTTTGGGCGACCAGTGGCGAAGACCAGCTACCCAGCTCACTCATCGATCAACCGACCATCTCCGATGAATGCTAGGCCACGACCAGCTATGTGGAGGCCCATTACCCCATACCACGCGTGAGGTCGTGGCCGAGTTCGAGTTGGAAAGTGGCCGACAAGCTGGTTGTCGGTGGCGGGGATCGATGCCGCTGGTTGGCGAAATGGTACGTAGACATGGTTGCGGGTCGTATGAGACCACTGCAAGGCGACGACGGCGCAGCTAGCGTCCATAGGAGAGGTGTTGGGAGGGTTGTTGCGGTATCCGAGCGTGTTGCGGAGTGGGTGTGCAAGGGCTGGGTTAGGCGCTCTTATGGTGTAATGGTTAGCACTCTGGACTTTGAATCCAGCGATCCGGGTTCAAATCCCGGTAGGAGCTGGTTTTTGTGCGGCGAAGCAAGGTTGTGGTGTGTGTGAGGCGCTTGTGGCTGTGAATCGGCGGTAAGGGTTGTTTGCGACTGTGTTGGGCGGTAGGCAAGTTAGTGCTGGTCTTATGGTGTAATGGTTAGCACTCTGGACTCTGAATCCAGCGATCCGGGTTCAAATCCCGGTAGGACCTCGTTTTGCGTTCATCCTGCCGGCACCACCACGCCCCGTTGTTGCTCGGCTGCGGACCTGCTGCACGCTTCGCTCTGTGTGCTGTGTGCTGCTCTGGCGTCTACTATTGCGTCGCTAGTGACCGACCGTGCTCGTACTGCCAGTTTTCAGCTTTGGGCGACCAGTGGCGAAGACCAGCTACCCAGCTCACTCATCGATCAACCGACCATCTCCGATGAATGCTAGGCCACGACCAGCTATGTGGAGGCCCATTACCCCATACCACGCGTGAGGTCGTGGCCGAGTTCGAGTTGGAAAGTGGCCGACAAGCTGGTTGTCGGTGGCGGGGATCGATGCCGCTGGTTGGCGAAATGGTACGTAGACATGGTTGCGGGTCGTATGAGACCACTGCAAGGCGACGACGGCGCAGCTAGCGTCCATAGGAGAGGTGTTGGGAGGGTTGTTGCGGTATCCGAGCGTGTTGCGGAGTGGGTGTGCAAGGGCTGGGTTAGGCGCTCTTATGGTGTAATGGTTAGCACTCTGGACTTTGAATCCAGCGATCCGGGTTCAAATCCCGGTAGGAGCTGGTTTTTGTGCGGCGAAGCAAGGTTGTGGTGTGTGTGAGGCGCTTGTGGCTGTGAATCGGCGGTAAGGGTTGTTTGCGACCGTGTTGGGCGGTAGGCAAGTTAGTGCTGGTCTTATGGTGTAATGGTTAGCACTCTGGACTCTGAATCCAGCGATCCGGGTTCAAATCCCGGTAGGACCTCGTTTTGCGTTCATCCTGCCGGCACCACCACGCCCCGTTGTTGCTCGGCTGCGGACCTGCTGCACGCTTCGCTCTGTGTGCTGTGTGCTGCTCTGGCGTCTACTATTGCGTCGCTAGTGACCGACCGTGCTCGTACTGCCAGTTTTCAGCTTTGGGCGACCAGTGGCGAAGACCAGCTACCCAGCTCACTCATCGATCAACCGACCATCTCCGATGAATGCTAGGCCACGACCAGCTATGTGGAGGCCCATTACCCCATACCACGCGTGAGGTCGTGGCCGAGTTCGAGTTGGAAAGTGGCCGACAAGCTGGTTGTCGGTGGCGGGGATCGATGCCGCTGGTTGGCGAAATGGTACGTAGACATGGTTGCGGGTCGTATGAGACCACTGCAAGGCGACGACGGCGCAGCTAGCGTCCATAGGAGAGGTGTTGGGAGGGTTGTTGCGGTATCCGAGCGTGTTGCGGAGTGGGTGTGCAAGGGCTGGGTTAGGCGCTCTTATGGTGTAATGGTTAGCACTCTGGACTTTGAATCCAGCGATCCGGGTTCAAATCCCGGTAGGAGCTGGTTTTTGTGCGGCGAAGCAAGGTTGTGGTGTGTGTGAGGCGCTTGTGGCTGTGAATCGGCGGTAAGGGTTGTTTGCGACTGTGTTGGGCGGTAGGCAAGTTAGTGCTGGTCTTATGGTGTAATGGTTAGCACTCTGGACTCTGAATCCAGCGATCCGGGTTCAAATCCCGGTAGGACCTCGTTTTGCGTTCATCCTGCCGGCACCACCACGCCCCGTTGTTGCTCGGCTGCGGACCTGCTGCACGCTTCGCTCTGTGTGCTGTGTGCTGCTCTGGCGTCTACTATTGCGTCGCTAGTGACCGACCGTGCTCGTACTGCCAGTTTTCAGCTTTGGGCGACCAGTGGCGAAGACCAGCTACCCAGCTCACTCATCGATCAACCGACCATCTCCGATGAATGCTAGGCCACGACCAGCTATGTGGAGGCCCATTACCCCATACCACGCGTGAGGTCGTGGCCGAGTTCGAGTTGGAAAGTGGCCGACAAGCTGGTTGTCGGTGGCGGGGATCGATGCCGCTGGTTGGCGAAATGGTACGTAGACATGGTTGCGGGTCGTATGAGACCACTGCAAGGCGACGACGGCGCAGCTAGCGTCCATAGGAGAGGTGTTGGGAGGGTTGTTGCGGTATCCGAGCGTGTTGCGGAGTGGGTGTGCAAGGGCTGGGTTAGGCGCTCTTATGGTGTAATGGTTAGCACTCTGGACTTTGAATCCAGCGATCCGGGTTCAAATCCCGGTAGGAGCTGGTTTTTGTGCGGCGAAGCAAGGTTGTGGTGTGTGTGAGGCGCTTGTGGCTGTGAATCGGCGGTAAGGGTTGTTTGCGACCGTGTTGGGCGGTAGGCAAGTTAGTGCTGGTCTTATGGTGTAATGGTTAGCACTCTGGACTCTGAATCCAGCGATCCGGGTTCAAATCCCGGTAGGACCTCGTTTTGCGTTCATCCTGCCGGCACCACCACGCCCCGTTGTTGCTCGGCTGCGGACCTGCTGCACGCTTCGCTCTGTGTGCTGTGTGCTGCTCTGGCGTCTACTATTGCGTCGCTAGTGACCGACCGTGCTCGTACTGCCAGTTTTCAGCTTTGGGCGACCAGTGGCGAAGACCAGCTACCCAGCTCACTCATCGATCAACCGACCATCTCCGATGAATGCTAGGCCACGACCAGCTATGTGGAGGCCCATTACCCCATACCACGCGTGAGGTCGTGGCCGAGTTCGAGTTGGAAAGTGGCCGACAAGCTGGTTGTCGGTGGCGGGGATCGATGCCGCTGGTTGGCGAAATGGTACGTAGACATGGTTGCGGGTCGTATGAGACCACTGCAAGGCGACGACGGCGCAGCTAGCGTCCATAGGAGAGGTGTTGGGAGGGTTGTTGCGGTATCCGAGCGTGTTGCGGAGTGGGTGTGCAAGGGCTGGGTTAGGCGCTCTTATGGTGTAATGGTTAGCACTCTGGACTTTGAATCCAGCGATCCGGGTTCAAATCCCGGTAGGAGCTGGTTTTTGTGCGGCGAAGCAAGGTTGTGGTGTGTGAGGCGCTTGTGGCTGTGAATCGGCGGTAAGGGTTGTTTGCGACTGTGTTGGGCGGTAGGCAAGTTAGTGCTGGTCTTATGGTGTAATGGTTAGCACTCTGGACTCTGAATCCAGCGATCCGGGTTCAAATCCCGGTAGGACCTCGTTTTGCGTTCATCCTGCCGGCACCACCACGCCCCGTTGTTGCTCGGCTGCGGACCTGCTGCACGCTTCGCTCTGTGTGCTGTGTGCTGCTCTGGCGTCTACTATTGCGTCGCTAGTGACCGACCGTGCTCGTACTGCCAGTTTTCAGCTTTGGGCGACCAGTGGCGAAGACCAGCTACCCAGCTCACTCATCGATCAACCGACCATCTCCGATGAATGCTAGGCCACGACCAGCTATGTGGAGGCCCATTACCCCATACCACGCGTGAGGTCGTGGCCGAGTTCGAGTTGGAAAGTGGCCGACAAGCTGGTTGTCGGTGGCGGGATCGATGCCGCTGGTTGGCGAAATGGTACGTAGACATGGTTGCGGGTCGTATGAGACCACTGCAAGGCGACGACGGCGCAGCTAGCGTCCATAGGAGAGGTGTTGGGAGGGTTGTTGCGGTATCCGAGCGTGTTGCGGAGTGGGTGTGCAAGGGCTGGGTTAGGCGCTCTTATGGTGTAATGGTTAGCACTCTGGACTTTGAATCCAGCGATCCGGGTTCAAATCCCGGTAGGAGCTGGTTTTTGTGCGGCGAAGCAAGGTTGTGGTGTGTGAGGCGCTTGTGGCTGTGAATCGGCGGTAAGGGTTGTTTGCGACCGTGTTGGGCGGTAGGCAAGTTAGTGCTGGTCTTATGGTGTAATGGTTAGCACTCTGGACTCTGAATCCAGCGATCCGGGTTCAAATCCCGGTAGGACCTCGTTTTGCGTTCATCCTGCCGGCACCACCACGCCCCGTTGTTGCTCGGCTGCGGACCTGCTGCACGCTTCGCTCTGTGTGCTGTGTGCTGCTCTGGCGTCTACTATTGCGTCGCTAGTGACCGACCGTGCTCGTACTGCCAGTTTTCAGCTTTGGGCGACCAGTGGCGAAGACCAGCTACCCAGCTCACTCATCGATCAACCGACCATCTCCGATGAATGCTAGGCCACGACCAGCTATGTGGAGGCCCATTACCCCATACCACGCGTGAGGTCGTGGCCGAGTTCGAGTTGGAAAGTGGCCGACAAGCTGGTTGTCGGTGGCGGGGATCGATGCCGCTGGTTGGCGAAATGGTACGTAGACATGGTTGCGGGTCGTATGAGACCACTGCAAGGCGACGACGGCGCAGCTAGCGTCCATAGGAGAGGTGTTGGGAGGGTTGTTGCGGTATCCGAGCGTGTTGCGGAGGGTGTGCGGGCTGGTGTGTGCGGAGCTGCAGGGCTGGGCTGCTCTGGCGTCTAGGTCGCTAGTGACCGTGATCTGTAGTGGGTGTGCAATGGTTAGCGCTCTTATGGACTTTGAATCCAGCGATCCGGGTTCAAATCCCGGTAGGAGCTGGTTTTTGTGCGGCGAAGCAAGGTTGTGGTGTGTGTGAGGCGCTTGTGGCTGTGAATCGGCGGTAAGGGTTGTTTGCGACTGTGTTGGGCGGTAGGCAAGTTAGTGCTGGTCTTATGGTGTAATGGTTAGCACTCTGGACTCTGAATCCAGCGATCCGGGTTCAAATCCCGGTAGGACCTCGTTTTGCGTTCATCCTGCCGGCACCACCACGCCCCGTTGTTGCTCGGCTGCGGACCTGCTGCACGCTTCGCTCTGTGTGCTGTGTGCTGCTCTGGCGTCTACTATTGCGTCGCTAGTGACCGACCGTGCTCGTACTGCCAGTTTTCAGCTTTGGGCGACCAGTGGCGAAGACCAGCTACCCAGCTCACTCATCGATCAACCGACCATCTCCGATGAATGCTAGGCCACGACCAGCTATGTGGAGGCCCATTACCCCATACCACGCGTGAGGTCGTGGCCGAGTTCGAGTTGGAAAGTGGCCGACAAGCTGGTTGTCGGTGGCGGGGATCGATGCCGCTGGTTGGCGAAATGGTACGTAGACATGGTTGCGGGTCGTATGAGACCACTGCAAGGCGACGACGGCGCAGCTAGCGTCCATAGGAGAGGTGTTGGGAGGGTTGTTGCGGTATCCGAGCGTGTTGCGGAGTGGGTGTGCAAGGGCTGGTGTTCGGCTGCGGACCTGGTGCACGCTTCGCTCTGTGTGCTGTGTGCTGCTCTGGCTGGTTTTTTGCGTCGCAAGTGACCGTGTGTGATCCGTGCGTGTTCCGGGTGGGTGTGCAAGGGTGTGGGTTAGGCGTTAGTGCTGGTCTTATGGTGTAATGGTTAGCACTCTGGACTCTGAATCCAGCGATCCGGGTTCAAATCCCGGTAGGACTGGTTTTTGTGCGGCGAAGCAAGGTTGTGGTGTGTGTGAGGCGCTTGTGGCTGTGAATCGGCGGTAAGGGTTGCTTGCGACCGTGTTCGGCGGCCAGTTAGTGCTGGTCTTATGGTGTAATGGTTAGCACTCTGGACTCTGAATCCAGCGATCCGGGTTCAAATCCCGGTAGGACCTCGTTTTGCGTTCATCCTGCCGGCACCACCACGCCCCGTTGTTGCTCGGCTGCGGACCTGCTGCCGCTTCGCTCTGTGCTGTGTGCTGCTCTGGCGTCTACTATTGCGTCGCTAGTGACCGACCGTGATCCGAGCGTGTTCCGGAGTGGGTGTGCAAGGGCTGGGTTAGGCGCTCTTATGGTGTAATGGTTAGCACTCTGGACTTTGAATCCAGCGATCCGGGTTCAAATCCCGGTAGGAGCTGGTTTTGTGCGGCGAAGCAAGGTTGTGGTGTGTGTGAGGCGCTTGTGGCTGTGAATCGGCGGTAAGGGTTGTTTGCGACCGTGTTGGGCGGTAGGCAAGTTAGTGCTGGTCTTATGGTGTAATGGTTAGCACTCTGGACTCTGAATCCAGCGATCCGGGTTCAAATCCCGGTAGGA
Source organism: Phytophthora hibernalis (assembly GCA_012656075.1). NCBI lineage: Eukaryota > Oomycota > Peronosporomycetes > Peronosporales > Peronosporaceae > Phytophthora > Phytophthora hibernalis. The sequence goes on from JAAKBF010000008.1 coordinate 20,364, forward strand.
CCTCGTTTTGCGTTCATCCTGCCGGCACCACCACGCCCCGTTGTTGCTCGGCTGCGGACCTGCTGCACGCTTCGCTCTGTGTGCTGTGTGCTGCTCTGGCGTCTACTATTGCGTCGCTAGTGACCGACCGTGCTCGTAGCGTGCCAGTTTTCAGCTTTGGGCGCTCATGGTGAAGACCAGCACTCAGGACTCAATCAGCGATCCGGGTTCAATCCCGATAGGAGCTGGTTTGTGCGGCGAGCAAGGTTGTGGTGTGTGTGAGGCGCTTGTGGCTGTGAATCGGCGGTAAGGGTTGTTTGCGACCGTGTTGGGCGGTAGGCAAGTTAGTGCTGGTCTTATGGTGTAATGGTTAGCACTCTGGACTCTGAATCCAGCGATCCGGGTTCAAATCCGGTAGGACCTCGTTTTGCGTTCATTGCCGGCACCACGCCGTTGTTGCTCGGCTGCGGACCTGCTGCACGCTTCGCTCTGTGTGCTGTGCTGCTCTGGCGTCTATTGCGTCGCTAGTGACCGACCGTGATCCGAGCGTGTTGCGGAGTGGGTGTGCAAGGGCTGGGTTAGGCGCTCTTATGGTGTAATGGTTAGCACTCTGGACTTTGAATCCAGCGATCCGGGTTCAAATCCCGGTAGGAGCTGGTTTTTGTGCGGCGAAGCAAGGTTGTGGTGTGTGTGAGGCGCTTGTGGCTGTGAATCGGCGGTAAGGGTTGTTTGCGACCGTGTTGGGCGGTAGGCAAGTTAGTGCTGGTCTTATGGTGTAATGGTTAGCACTCTGGACTCTGAATCCAGCGATCCGGGTTCAAATCCCGGTAGGACCTCGTTTTGCGTTCATCCTGCCGGCACCACCACGCCCCGTTGTTGCTCGGCTGCGGACCTGCTGCACGCTTCGCTCTGTGTGCTGTGTGCTGCTCTGGCGTCTACTATTGCGTCGCTAGTGACCGACCGTGCTCGTACTGCCAGTTTTCAGCTTTGGGCGACCAGTGGCGAAGACCAGCTACCCAGCTCACTCATCGATCAACCGACCATCTCCGATGAATGCTAGGCCACGACCAGCTATGTGGAGGCCCATTACCCCATACCACGCGTGAGGTCGTGGCCGAGTTCGAGTTGGAAAGTGGCCGACAAGCTGGTTGTCGGTGGCGGGGATCGATGCCGCTGGTTGGCGAAATGGTACGTAGACATGGTTGCGGGTCGTATGAGACCACTGCAAGGCGACGACGGCGCAGCTAGCGTCCATAGGAGAGGTGTTGGGAGGGTTGTTGCGGTATCCGAGCGTGTTGCGGAGTGGGTGTGCAAGGGCTGGTGCTCGGCTGCGGACCTGCTGCACGCTTCGCTCTGTGTGCTGTGTGCTGCTTTGGCGTCTACTTGCGTCGCTAGTGACCGACCGTGATCCGAGCGTGTTCGGAGTGGGTGTGCAAGGGCTGGGTTAGTGCTGGTCTTATGGTGTAATGGTTAGCACTCTGGACTTTGAATCCAGCGATCCGGGTTCAAATCCCGGTAGGAGCTGGTTTTTGTGCGGCGAAGCAAGGTTGTGGTGTGTGTGAGGCGCTTGTGGCTGTGAATCGGCGGTAAGGGTTGTTTGCGACCGTGTTGGGCGGTAGGCAAGTTAGTGCTGGTCTTATGGTGTAATGGTTAGCACTCTGGACTCTGAATCCAGCGATCCGGGTTCAAATCCCGGTAGGACCTCGTTTTGCGTTCATCCTGCCGGCACCACCACGCCCCGTTGTTGCTCGGCTGCGGACCTGCTGCACGCTTCGCTCTGTGTGCTGTGTGCTGCTCTGGCGTCTACTATTGCGTCGCTAGTGACCGACCGTGATCCGAGCGTGTTGCGGAGTGGGTGTGCAAGGGCTGGGTTAGGCGCTCTTATGGTGTAATGGTTAGCACTCTGGACTTTGAATCCAGCGATCCGGGTTCAAATCCCGGTAGGAGCTGGTTTTTGTGCGGCGAAGCAAGGTTGTGGTGTGTGTGAGGCGCTTGTGGCTGTGAATCGGCGGTAAGGGTTGTTTGCGACCGTGTTGGGCGGTAGGCAAGTTAGTGCTGGTCTTATGGTGTAATGGTTAGCACTCTGGACTCTGAATCCAGCGATCCGGGTTCAAATCCCGGTAGGACCTCGTTTTGCGTTCATCCTGCCGGCACCACCACGCCCCGTTGTTGCTCGGCTGCGGACCTGCTGCACGCTTCGCTCTGTGTGCTGTGTGCTGCTCTGGCGTCTACTATTGCGTCGCTAGTGACCGACCGTGATCGAGCGTATTCCGGAGTGGGTGTGCAAGGGCTGGGTTAGGCGCTCTTATGGTGTAATGGTTAGCACTCTGGACTTTGAATCCAGCGATCCGGGTTCAAATCCCGGTAGGAGCTGGTTTTTGTGCGGCGAAGCAAGGTTGTGGTGTGTGTGAGGCGCTTGTGGCTGTGAATCGGCGGTAAGGGTTGTTTGCGACCGTGTTGGGCGGTAGGCAAGTTAGTGCTGGTCTTATGGTGTAATGGTTAGCACTCTGGACTCTGAATCCAGCGATCCGGGTTCAAATCCCGGTAGGACCTCGTTTTGCGTTCATCCTGCCGGCACCACCACGCCCCGTTGTTGCTCGGCTGCGGACCTGCTGCACGCTTCGCTCTGTGTGCTGTGTGCTGCTCTGGCGTCTACTATTGCGTCGCTAGTGACCGACCGTGATCGAGCGTATTCCGGAGTGGGTGTGCAAGGGCTGGGTTAGGCGCTCTTATGGTGTAATGGTTAGCACTCTGGACTTTGAATCCAGCGATCCGGGTTCAAATCCCGGTAGGAGCTGGTTTTTGTGCGGCGAAGCAGGTTGTGGTGTGTGTGAGGCGCTTGTGGCTGTGAATCGGCGGTAGGGTTGTTTGCGACCGTGTTGGGCGGTAGGCAAGTTAGTGCTGGTCTTATGGTGTAATGGTTAGCACTCTGGACTCTGAATCCAGCGATCCGGGTTCAAATCCCGGTAGGACCTCGTTTTGCGTTCATCCTGCCGGCACCACCACGCCCGTTGTTGCTCGGCTGCGGACCTGCTGCACGCTTCGCTCTGTGTGCTGTGTGCTGCTCTGGCGTCTACTATTGCGTCGCTAGTGACCGACCGTGATCCGAGCGTGTTGCGGAGTGGGTGTGCAAGGGCTGGGTTAGGCGCTCTTATGGTGTAATGGTTAGCACTCTGGACTTTGAATCCAGCGATCCGGGTTCAAATCCCGGTAGGAGCTGGTTTTTGTGCGGCGAAGCAAGGTTGTGGTGTGTGTGAGGCGCTTGTGGCTGTGAATCGGCGGTAAGGGTTGTTTGCGACCGTGTTGGGCGGTAGGCAAGTTAGTGCTGGTCTTATGGTGTAATGGTTAGCACTCTGGACTCTGAATCCAGCGATCCGGGTTCAAATCCCGGTAGGACCTCGTTTTGCGTTCATCCTGCCGGCACCACCACGCCCCGTTGTTGCTCGGCTGCGGACCTGCTGCACGCTTCGCTCTGTGTGCTGTGTGCTGCTCTGGCGTCTACTATTGCGTCGCTAGTGACCGACCGTGCTCGTACTGCCAGTTTTCAGCTTTGGGCGACCAGTGGCGAAGACCAGCTACCCAGCTCACTCATCGATCAACCGACCATCTCCGATGAATGCTAGGCCACGACCAGCTATGTGGAGGCCCATTACCCCATACCACGCGTGAGGTCGTGGCCGAGTTCGAGTTGGAAAGTGGCCGACAAGCTGGTTGTCGGTGGCGGGGATCGATGCCGCTGGTTGGCGAAATGGTACGTAGACATGGTTGCGGGTCGTATGAGACCACTGCAAGGCGACGACGGCGCAGCTAGCGTCCATAGGAGAGGTGTTGGGAGGGTTGTTGCGGTATCCGAGCGTGTTGCGGAGTGGGTGTGCAAGGGCTGGTGCTCGGCTGCGGACCTGCTGCACGCTTCGCTCTGTGTGCTGTGTGCTGCTCTGGCGTCTACTATTGCGTCGCTAGTGACCGACCGTGATCCGAGGGTGTTCCGGAGTGGGTGTGCAAGGGCTGGGTTAGGCTGCTCTTATGGTGTAATGGTTAGCACTCTGGACTTTGAATCCAGCGATCCGGGTTCAAATCCCGGTAGGAGCTGGTTTTTGTGCGGCGAAGCAAGGTTGTGGTGTGTGAGGCGCTTGTGGCTGTGAATCGGCGGTAAGGGTTGTTTGCGACCGTGTTGGGCGGTAGGCAAGTTAGTGCTGGTCTTATGGTGTAATGGTTAGCACTCTGGACTCTGAATCCAGCGATCCGGGTTCAAATCCCGGTAGGACCTCGTTTTGCGTTCATCCTGCCGGCACCACCACGCCCCGTTGTTGCTCGGCTGCGGACCTGCTGCACGCTTCGCTCTGTGTGCTGTGTGCTGCTCTGGCGTCTACTATTGCGTCGCTAGTGACCGACCGTGATCCGAGCGTGTTCCGGAGTGGGTGTGCAAGGGCTGGGTTAGGCGCTCTTATGGTGTAATGGTTAGCACTCTGGACTTTGAATCCAGCGATCCGGGTTCAAATCCCGGTAGGAGCTGGTTTTGTGCGGCGAAGCAAGGTTGTGGTGTGTGTGAGGCGCTTGTGGCTGTGAATCGGCGGTAAGGGTTGTTTGCGACCGTGTTGGGCGGTAGGCAAGTTAGTGCTGGTCTTATGGTGTAATGGTTAGCACTCTGGACTCTGAATCCAGCGATCCGGGTTCAAATCCCGGTAGGACCTCGTTTTGCGTTCATCCTGCCGGCACCACCACGCCCCGTTGTTGCTCGGCTGCGGACCTGCTGCACGCTTCGCTCTGTGTGCTGTGTGCTGCTCTGGCGTCTACTATTGCGTCGCTAGTGACCGACCGTGCTCGAGCGTATTCCAGTTGGGTTCAGCTTTAGGCGCCTTATGGTGTAATGGTTAGCACTCTGGACTTTGAATCCAGCGATCCGGGTTCAAATCCCGGTAGGAGCTGGTTTTGTGCGGCGAAGCAAGGTTGTGGTGTGTGTGAGGCGCTTGTGGCTGTGAATCGGCGGTAAGGGTTGTTTGCGACCGTGTTGGGCGGTAGGCAAGTTAGTGCTGGTCTTATGGTGTAATGGTTAGCACTGGACTCTGAATCCAGCGATCCGGGTTCAAATCCCGGTAGGACCTGGTTTTGCGTTCATATGCCGGCACCACCACGCCCCGTTGTTGCTCGGCTGCGGACCTGCTGCACGCTTCGCTCTGTGTGCCATGGCGTCTACTATTGCGTCGCTAGTGACCGGTATCCGAGCGTGTTGCGGAGTGGGTGTGCAAGGGCTGGGTTAGGCGCTCTTATGGTGTAATGGTTAGCACTCTGGACTTTGAATCCAGCGATCCGGGTTCAAATCCCGGTAGGAGCTGGTTTTTGTGCGGCGAAGCAAGGTTGTGGTGTGTGTGAGGCGCTTGTGGCTGTGAATCGGCGGTAAGGGTTGTTTGCGACCGTGTTGGGCGGTAGGCAAGTTAGTGCTGGTCTTATGGTGTAATGGTTAGCACTCTGGACTCTGAATCCAGCGATCCGGGTTCAAATCCCGGTAGGACCTCGTTTTGCGTTCATCCTGCCGGCACCACCACGCCCCGTTGTTGCTCGGCTGCGGACCTGCTGCACGCTTCGCTCTGTGTGCTGTGTGCTGCTCTGGCGTCTACTATTGCGTCGCTAGTGACCGACCGTGCTCGTACTGCCAGTTTTCAGCTTTGGGCGACCAGTGGCGAAGACCAGCTACCCAGCTCACTCATCGATCAACCGACCATCTCCGATGAATGCTAGGCCACGACCAGCTATGTGGAGGCCCATTACCCCATACCACGCGTGAGGTCGTGGCCGAGTTCGAGTTGGAAAGTGGCCGACAAGCTGGTTGTCGGTGGCGGGGATCGATGCCGCTGGTTGGCGAAATGGTACGTAGACATGGTTGCGGGTCGTATGAGACCACTGCAAGGCGACGACGGCGCAGCTAGCGTCCATAGGAGAGGTGTTGGGAGGGTTGTTGCGGTATCCGAGCGTGTTGCGGAGTGGGTGTGCAAGGGCTGGTGCTCGGTGCGGATCTGCTGCAGCGATCCGGGTTCGTGCGGTGAGCTGGTTTGGCGGCGAAGCAATTGCGTGTGTGAGGCGCGGCTGTGATCGGCGGTAAGCGTGTTCCGGTGTGGGTGGTAGGCTGGTTAGTGCTGGTCTTATGGTGTAATGGTTAGCACTCTGGACTCTGAATCCAGCGATCCGGGTTCAAATCCCGGTAGGACCTGGTTTTGTGCGGCCAAGCAAGGTTGTGGTGTGTGGAGGCGCTTGTGGCTGTGAATCGGCGGTAAGGGTTGTTTGCGACCGTGTTGGGCGGTAGGCAAGTTAGTGCTGGTCTTGGTGTAATGGTTAGCACTCTGGACTCTGAATCCAGCGATCCGGGTTCAAATCCCGGTAGGACCTCGTTTTGCGTTCATCGTGCCGGCACCACCACGCCCCGTTGTTGCTCGGCTGCGGACCTGCTGCACGCTTCGCTCTGTGCTGTGTGCTGCTCTGGCGTCTACTATTGCGTCGCTAGTGACCGACCGGATCCGAGCGTGTTGCGGAGTGGGTGTGCAAGGGCTGGGTTAGGCGCTCTTATGGTGTAATGGTTAGCACTCTGGACTTTGAATCCAGCGATCCGGGTTCAAATCCCGGTAGGAGCTGGTTTTTGTGCGGCGAAGCAAGGTTGTGGTGTGTGTGAGGCGCTTGTGGCTGTGAATCGGCGGTAAGGGTTGTTTGCGACTGTGTTGGGCGGTAGGCAAGTTAGTGCTGGTCTTATGGTGTAATGGTTAGCACTCTGGACTCTGAATCCAGCGATCCGGGTTCAAATCCCGGTAGGACCTCGTTTTGCGTTCATCCTGCCGGCACCACCACGCCCCGTTGTTGCTCGGCTGCGGACCTGCTGCACGCTTCGCTCTGTGTGCTGTGTGCTGCTCTGGCGTCTACTATTGCGTCGCTAGTGACCGACCGTGCTCGTACTGCCAGTTTTCAGCTTTGGGCGACCAGTGGCGAAGACCAGCTACCCAGCTCACTCATCGATCAACCGACCATCTCCGATGAATGCTAGGCCACGACCAGCTATGTGGAGGCCCATTACCCCATACCACGCGTGAGGTCGTGGCCGAGTTCGAGTTGAGTGGCCGACAAGCTGGTTGTCGGTGGCGGGGATCGATGCCGCTGGTTGGCGAAATGGTACGTAGACATGGTTGCGGGTCGTATGAGACCACTGCAAGGCGACGACGGCGCAGCTAGCGTCCATAGGAGAGGTGTTGGGAGGGTTGTTGCGGTATCCGAGCGTGTTGCGGAGTGGGTGTGCAAGGGCTGGGTTAGGCGCTCTTATGGTGTAATGGTTAGCACTCTGGACTTTGAATCCAGCGATCCGGGTTCAAATCCCGGTAGGAGCTGGTTTTTGTGCGGCGAAGCAAGGTTGTGGTGTGTGTGAGGCGCTTGTGGCTGTGAATCGGCGGTAAGGGTTGTTTGCGACCGTGTTGGGCGGTAGGCAAGTTAGTGCTGGTCTTATGGTGTAATGGTTAGCACTCTGGACTCTGAATCCAGCGATCCGGGTTCAAATCCCGGTAGGACCTCGTTTTGCGTTCATCCTGCCGGCACCACCACGCCCCGTTGTTGCTCGGCTGCGGACCTGCTGCACGCTTCGCTCTGTGTGCTGTGTGCTGCTCTGGCGTCTACTATTGCGTCGCTAGTGACCGACCGTGCTCGTACTGCCAGTTTTCAGCTTTGGGCGACCAGTGGCGAAGACCAGCTACCCAGCTCACTCATCGATCAACCGACCATCTCCGATGAATGCTAGGCCACGACCAGCTATGTGGAGGCCCATTACCCCATACCACGCGTGAGGTCGTGGCCGAGTTCGAGTTGAAGTGGCCGACAAGCTGGTTGTCGGTGGCGGGGATCGATGCCGCTGGTTGGCGAAATGGTACGTAGACATGGTTGCGGGTCGTATGAGACCACTGCAAGGCGACGACGGCGCAGCTAGCGTCCATAGGAGAGGTGTTGGGAGGGTTGTTGCGGTATCCGAGCGTGTTGCGGAGTGGGTGTGCAAGGGCTGGGTTAGGCGCTCTTATGGTGTAATGGTTAGCACTCTGGACTTTGAATCCAGCGATCCGGGTTCAAATCCCGGTAGGAGCTGGTTTTTGTGCGGCGAAGCAAGGTTGTGGTGTGTGTGAGGCGCTTGTGGCTGTGAATCGGCGGTAAGGGTTGTTTGCGACCGTGTTGGGCGGTAGGCAAGTTAGTGCTGGTCTTATGGTGTAATGGTTAGCACTCTGGACTCTGAATCCAGCGATCCGGGTTCAAATCCCGGTAGGACCTCGTTTTGCGTTCATCCTGCCGGCACCACCACGCCCCGTTGTTGCTCGGCTGCGGACCTGCTGCACGCTTCGCTCTGTGTGCTGTGTGCTGCTCTGGCGTCTACTATTGCGTCGCTAGTGACCGACCGTGCTCGTACTGCCAGTTTTCAGCTTTGGGCGACCAGTGGCGAAGACCAGCTACCCAGCTCACTCATCGATCAACCGACCATCTCCGATGAATGCTAGGCCACGACCAGCTATGTGGAGGCCCATTACCCCATACCACGCGTGAGGTCGTGGCCGAGTTCGAGTTGGAGTGGCCGACAAGCTGGTTGTCGGTGGCGGGGATCGATGCCGCTGGTTGGCGAAATGGTACGTAGACATGGTTGCGGGTCGTATGAGACCACTGCAAGGCGACGACGGCGCAGCTAGCGTCCATAGGAGAGGTGTTGGGAGGGTTGTTGCGGTATCCGAGCGTGTTGCGGAGTGGGTGTGCAAGGGCTGGGTTAGGCGCTCTTATGGTGTAATGGTTAGCACTCTGGACTTTGAATCCAGCGATCCGGGTTCAAATCCCGGTAGGAGCTGGTTTTTGTGCGGCGAAGCAAGGTTGTGGTGTGTGTGAGGCGCTTGTGGCTGTGAATCGGCGGTAAGGGTTGTTTGCGACCGTGTTGGGCGGTAGGCAAGTTAGTGCTGGTCTTATGGTGTAATGGTTAGCACTCTGGACTCTGAATCCAGCGATCCGGGTTCAAATCCCGGTAGGACCTCGTTTTGCGTTCATCCTGCCGGCACCACCACGCCCCGTTGTTGCTCGGCTGCGGACCTGCTGCACGCTTCGCTCTGTGTGCTGTGTGCTGCTCTGGCGTCTACTATTGCGTCGCTAGTGACCGACCGTGCTCGTACTGCCAGTTTTCAGCTTTGGGCGACCAGTGGCGAAGACCAGCTACCCAGCTCACTCATCGATCAACCGACCATCTCCGATGAATGCTAGGCCACGACCAGCTATGTGGAGGCCCATTACCCCATACCACGCGTGAGGTCGTGGCCGAGTTCGAGTTGGAAAGTGGCCGACAAGCTGGTTGTCGGTGGCGGGGATCGATGCCGCTGGTTGGCGAAATGGTACGTAGACATGGTTGCGGGTCGTATGAGACCACTGCAAGGCGACGACGGCGCAGCTAGCGTCCATAGGAGAGGTGTTGGGAGGGTTGTTGCGGTATCCGAGCGTGTTGCGGAGTGGGTGTGCAAGGGCTGGGTTAGGCGCTCTTATGGTGTAATGGTTAGCACTCTGGACTTTGAATCCAGCGATCCGGGTTCAAATCCCGGTAGGAGCTGGTTTTTGTGCGGCGAAGCAAGGTTGTGGTGTGTGTGAGGCGCTTGTGGCTGTGAATCGGCGGTAAGGGTTGTTTGCGACCGTGTTGGGCGGTAGGCAAGTTAGTGCTGGTCTTATGGTGTAATGGTTAGCACTCTGGACTCTGAATCCAGCGATCCGGGTTCAAATCCCGGTAGGACCTCGTTTTGCGTTCATCCTGCCGGCACCACCACGCCCCGTTGTTGCTCGGCTGCGGACCTGCTGCACGCTTCGCTCTGTGTGCTGTGTGCTGCTCTGGCGTCTACTATTGCGTCGCTAGTGACCGACCGTGCTCGTACTGCCAGTTTTCAGCTTTGGGCGACCAGTGGCGAAGACCAGCTACCCAGCTCACTCATCGATCAACCGACCATCTCCGATGAATGCTAGGCCACGACCAGCTATGTGGAGGCCCATTACCCCATACCACGCGTGAGGTCGTGGCCGAGTTCGAGTTGGAGTGGCCGACAAGCTGGTTGTCGGTGGCGGGGATCGATGCCGCTGGTTGGCGAAATGGTACGTAGACATGGTTGCGGGTCGTATGAGACCACTGCAAGGCGACGACGGCGCAGCTAGCGTCCATAGGAGAGGTGTTGGGAGGGTTGTTGCGGTATCCGAGCGTGTTGCGGAGTGGGTGTGCAAGGGCTGGGTTAGGCGCTCTTATGGTGTAATGGTTAGCACTCTGGACTTTGAATCCAGCGATCCGGGTTCAAATCCCGGTAGGAGCTGGTTTTTGTGCGGCGAAGCAAGGTTGTGGTGTGTGTGAGGCGCTTGTGGCTGTGAATCGGCGGTAAGGGTTGTTTGCGACCGTGTTGGGCGGTAGGCAAGTTAGTGCTGGTCTTATGGTGTAATGGTTAGCACTCTGGACTCTGAATCCAGCGATCCGGGTTCAAATCCCGGTAGGACCTCGTTTTGCGTTCATCCTGCCGGCACCACCACGCCCCGTTGTTGCTCGGCTGCGGACCTGCTGCACGCTTCGCTCTGTGTGCTGTGTGCTGCTCTGGCGTCTACTATTGCGTCGCTAGTGACCGACCGTGCTCGTACTGCCAGTTTTCAGCTTTGGGCGACCAGTGGCGAAGACCAGCTACCCAGCTCACTCATCGATCAACCGACCATCTCCGATGAATGCTAGGCCACGACCAGCTATGTGGAGGCCCATTACCCCATACCACGCGTGAGGTCGTGGCCGAGTTCGAGTTGAAAGTGGCCGACAAGCTGGTTGTCGGTGGCGGGGATCGATGCCGCTGGTTGGCGAAATGGTACGTAGACATGGTTGCGGGTCGTATGAGACCACTGCAAGGCGACGACGGCGCAGCTAGCGTCCATAGGAGAGGTGTTGGGAGGGTTGTTGCGGTATCCGAGCGTGTTGCGGAGTGGGTGTGCAAGGGCTGGGTTAGGCGCTCTTATGGTGTAATGGTTAGCACTCTGGACTTTGAATCCAGCGATCCGGGTTCAAATCCCGGTAGGAGCTGGTTTTTGTGCGGCGAAGCAAGGTTGTGGTGTGTGTGAGGCGCTTGTGGCTGTGAATCGGCGGTAAGGGTTGTTTGCGACCGTGTTGGGCGGTAGGCAAGTTAGTGCTGGTCTTATGGTGTAATGGTTAGCACTCTGGACTCTGAATCCAGCGATCCGGGTTCAAATCCCGGTAGGACCTCGTTTTGCGTTCATCCTGCCGGCACCACCACGCCCCGTTGTTGCTCGGCTGCGGACCTGCTGCACGCTTCGCTCTGTGTGCTGTGTGCTGCTCTGGCGTCTACTATTGCGTCGCTAGTGACCGACCGTGCTCGTACTGCCAGTTTTCAGCTTTGGGCGACCAGTGGCGAAGACCAGCTACCCAGCTCACTCATCGATCAACCGACCATCTCCGATGAATGCTAGGCCACGACCAGCTATGTGGAGGCCCATTACCCCATACCACGCGTGAGGTCGTGGCCGAGTTCGAGTTGAAAGTGGCCGACAAGCTGGTTGTCGGTGGCGGGGATCGATGCCGCTGGTTGGCGAAATGGTACGTAGACATGGTTGCGGGTCGTATGAGACCACTGCAAGGCGACGACGGCGCAGCTAGCGTCCATAGGAGAGGTGTTGGGAGGGTTGTTGCGGTATCCGAGCGTGTTGCGGAGTGGGTGTGCAAGGGCTGGGTTAGGCGCTCTTATGGTGTAATGGTTAGCACTCTGGACTTTGAATCCAGCGATCCGGGTTCAAATCCCGGTAGGAGCTGGTTTTTGTGCGGCGAAGCAAGGTTGTGGTGTGTGTGAGGCGCTTGTGGCTGTGAATCGGCGGTAAGGGTTGTTTGCGACCGTGTTGGGCGGTAGGCAAGTTAGTGCTGGTCTTATGGTGTAATGGTTAGCACTCTGGACTCTGAATCCAGCGATCCGGGTTCAAATCCCGGTAGGACCTCGTTTTGCGTTCATCCTGCCGGCACCACCACGCCCCGTTGTTGCTCGGCTGCGGACCTGCTGCACGCTTCGCTCTGTGTGCTGTGTGCTGCTCTGGCGTCTACTATTGCGTCGCTAGTGACCGACCGTGCTCGTACTGCCAGTTTTCAGCTTTGGGCGACCAGTGGCGAAGACCAGCTACCCAGCTCACTCATCGATCAACCGACCATCTCCGATGAATGCTAGGCCACGACCAGCTATGTGGAGGCCCATTACCCCATACCACGCGTGAGGTCGTGGCCGAGTTCGAGTTGGAAAGTGGCCGACAAGCTGGTTGTCGGTGGCGGGGATCGATGCCGCTGGTTGGCGAAATGGTACGTAGACATGGTTGCGGGTCGTATGAGACCACTGCAAGGCGACGACGGCGCAGCTAGCGTCCATAGGAGAGGTGTTGGGAGGGTTGTTGCGGTATCCGAGCGTGTTGCGGAGTGGGTGTGCAAGGGCTGGGTTAGGCGCTCTTATGGTGTAATGGTTAGCACTCTGGACTTTGAATCCAGCGATCCGGGTTCAAATCCCGGTAGGAGCTGGTTTTTGTGCGGCGAAGCAAGGTTGTGGTGTGTGTGAGGCGCTTGTGGCTGTGAATCGGCGGTAAGGGTTGTTTGCGACTGTGTTGGGCGGTAGGCAAGTTAGTGCTGGTCTTATGGTGTAATGGTTAGCACTCTGGACTCTGAATCCAGCGATCCGGGTTCAAATCCCGGTAGGACCTCGTTTTGCGTTCATCCTGCCGGCACCACCACGCCCCGTTGTTGCTCGGCTGCGGACCTGCTGCACGCTTCGCTCTGTGTGCTGTGTGCTGCTCTGGCGTCTACTATTGCGTCGCTAGTGACCGACCGTGCTCGTACTGCCAGTTTTCAGCTTTGGGCGACCAGTGGCGAAGACCAGCTACCCAGCTCACTCATCGATCAACCGACCATCTCCGATGAATGCTAGGCCACGACCAGCTATGTGGAGGCCCATTACCCCATACCACGCGTGAGGTCGTGGCCGAGTTCGAGTTGGAAAGTGGCCGACAAGCTGGTTGTCGGTGGCGGGGATCGATGCCGCTGGTTGGCGAAATGGTACGTAGACATGGTTGCGGGTCGTATGAGACCACTGCAAGGCGACGACGGCGCAGCTAGCGTCCATAGGAGAGGTGTTGGGAGGGTTGTTGCGGTATCCGAGCGTGTTGCGGAGTGGGTGTGCAAGGGCTGGGTTAGGCGCTCTTATGGTGTAATGGTTAGCACTCTGGACTTTGAATCCAGCGATCCGGGTTCAAATCCCGGTAGGAGCTGGTTTTTGTGCGGCGAAGCAAGGTTGTGGTGTGTGTGAGGCGCTTGTGGCTGTGAATCGGCGGTAAGGGTTGTTTGCGACCGTGTTGGGCGGTAGGCAAGTTAGTGCTGGTCTTATGGTGTAATGGTTAGCACTCTGGACTCTGAATCCAGCGATCCGGGTTCAAATCCCGGTAGGACCTCGTTTTGCGTTCATCCTGCCGGCACCACCACGCCCCGTTGTTGCTCGGCTGCGGACCTGCTGCACGCTTCGCTCTGTGTGCTGTGTGCTGCTCTGGCGTCTACTATTGCGTCGCTAGTGACCGACCGTGCTCGTACTGCCAGTTTTCAGCTTTGGGCGACCAGTGGCGAAGACCAGCTACCCAGCTCACTCATCGATCAACCGACCATCTCCGATGAATGCTAGGCCACGACCAGCTATGTGGAGGCCCATTACCCCATACCACGCGTGAGGTCGTGGCCGAGTTCGAGTTGGAAAGTGGCCGACAAGCTGGTTGTCGGTGGCGGGGATCGATGCCGCTGGTTGGCGAAATGGTACGTAGACATGGTTGCGGGTCGTATGAGACCACTGCAAGGCGACGACGGCGCAGCTAGCGTCCATAGGAGAGGTGTTGGGAGGGTTGTTGCGGTATCCGAGCGTGTTGCGGAGTGGGTGTGCAAGGGCTGGGTTAGGCGCTCTTATGGTGTAATGGTTAGCACTCTGGACTTTGAATCCAGCGATCCGGGTTCAAATCCCGGTAGGAGCTGGTTTTTGTGCGGCGAAGCAAGGTTGTGGTGTGTGTGAGGCGCTTGTGGCTGTGAATCGGCGGTAAGGGTTGTTTGCGACCGTGTTGGGCGGTAGGCAAGTTAGTGCTGGTCTTATGGTGTAATGGTTAGCACTCTGGACTCTGAATCCAGCGATCCGGGTTCAAATCCCGGTAGGACCTCGTTTTGCGTTCATCCTGCCGGCACCACCACGCCCCGTTGTTGCTCGGCTGCGGACCTGCTGCACGCTTCGCTCTGTGTGCTGTGTGCTGCTCTGGCGTCTACTATTGCGTCGCTAGTGACCGACCGTGCTCGTACTGCCAGTTTTCAGCTTTGGGCGACCAGTGGCGAAGACCAGCTACCCAGCTCACTCATCGATCAACCGACCATCTCCGATGAATGCTAGGCCACGACCAGCTATGTGGAGGCCCATTACCCCATACCACGCGTGAGGTCGTGGCCGAGTTCGAGTTGGAAAGTGGCCGACAAGCTGGTTGTCGGTGGCGGGGATCGATGCCGCTGGTTGGCGAAATGGTACGTAGACATGGTTGCGGGTCGTATGAGACCACTGCAAGGCGACGACGGCGCAGCTAGCGTCCATAGGAGAGGTGTTGGGAGGGTTGTTGCGGTATCCGAGCGTGTTGCGGAGTGGTGTGCAAGGGCTGGGTTAGGCGCTCTTATGGTGTAATGGTTAGCACTCTGGACTTTGAATCCAGCGATCCGGGTTCAAATCCCGGTAGGAGCTGGTTTTTGTGCGGCGAAGCAAGGTTGTGGTGTGTGTGAGGCGCTTGTGGCTGTGAATCGGCGGTAAGGGTTGTTTGCGACCGTGTTGGGCGGTAGGCAAGTTAGTGCTGGTCTTATGGTGTAATGGTTAGCACTCTGGACTCTGAATCCAGCGATCCGGGTTCAAATCCCGGTAGGACTGCCAGTTTTCAGCTTTGGGCGACCAGTGGCGAAGACCAGCTACCCAGCTCACTCATCGATCAACCGACCATCTCCGATGAATGCTAGGCCACGACCAGCTATGTGGAGGCCCATTACCCCATACCACGCGTGAGGTCGTGGCCGAGTTCGAGTTGGAAAGTGGCCGACAAGCTGGTTGTCGGTGGCGGGGATCGATGCCGCTGGTTGGCGAAATGGTACGTAGACATGGTTGCGGGTCGTATGAGACCACTGCAAGGCGACGACGGCGCAGCTAGCGTCCATAGGAGAGGTGTTGGGAGGGTTGTTGCGGTATCCGAGCGTGTTGCGGGTGGGTGTGCAAGGGCTGGGTTAGGCGCTCTTATGGTGTAATGGTTAGCACTCTGGACTCTGAATCCAGCGATCCGGGTTCAAATCCCGGTAGGACCTCGTTTTGCGTTCATCCTGCCGGCACCACCACGCCCCGTTGTTGCTCGGCTGCGGACCTGCTGCACGCTTCGCTCTGTGTGCTGTGTGCTGCTCTGGCGTCTACTATTGCGTCGCTAGTGACCGACCGTGCTCGTACTGCCAGTTTTCAGCTTTGGGCGACCAGTGGCGAAGACCAGCTACCCAGCTCACTCATCGATCAACCGACCATCTCCGATGAATGCTAGGCCACGACCAGCTATGTGGAGGCCCATTACCCCATACCACGCGTGAGGTCGTGGCCGAGTTCGAGTTGGAAAGTGGCCGACAAGCTGGTTGTCGGTGGCGGGGATCGATGCCGCTGGTTGGCGAAATGGTACGTAGACATGGTTGCGGGTCGTATGAGACCACTGCAAGGCGACGACGGCGCAGCTAGCGTCCATAGGAGAGGTGTTGGGAGGGTTGTTGCGGTATCCGAGCGTGTTGCGGAGTGGGTGTGCAAGGGCTGGGTTAGGCGCTCTTATGGTGTAATGGTTAGCACTCTGGACTTTGAATCCAGCGATCCGGGTTCAAATCCCGGTAGGAGCTGGTTTTTGTGCGGCGAAGCAAGGTTGTGGTGTGTGTGAGGCGCTTGTGGCTGTGAATCGGCGGTAAGGGTTGTTTGCGACCGTGTTGGGCGGTAGGCAAGTTAGTGCTGGTCTTATGGTGTAATGGTTAGCACTCTGGACTCTGAATCCAGCGATCCGGGTTCAAATCCCGGTAGGACCTCGTTTTGCGTTCATCCTGCCGGCACCACCACGCCCCGTTGTTGCTCGGCTGCGGACCTGCTGCACGCTTCGCTCTGTGTGCTGTGTGCTGCTCTGGCGTCTACTATTGCGTCGCTAGTGACCGACCGTGCTCGTACTGCCAGTTTTCAGCTTTGGGCGACCAGTGGCGAAGACCAGCTACCCAGCTCACTCATCGATCAACCGACCATCTCCGATGAATGCTAGGCCACGACCAGCTATGTGGAGGCCCATTACCCCATACCACGCGTGAGGTCGTGGCCGAGTTCGAGTTGGAAAGTGGCCGACAAGCTGGTTGTCGGTGGCGGGGATCGCCGCTGGTTGGCGAAATGGTACGTAGACATGGTTGCGGGTCGTATGAGACCACTGCAAGGCGACGACGGCGCAGCTAGCGTCCATAGGAGAGGTGTTGGGAGGGTTGTTGCGGTATCCGAGCGTGTTGCGGAGTGGGTGTGCAAGGGCTGGGTTAGGCGCTCTTATGGTGTAATGGTTAGCACTCTGGACTTTGAATCCAGCGATCCGGGTTCAAATCCCGGTAGGACCTCGTTTTGCGTTCATCCTGCCGGCACCACCACGCCCCGTTGTTGCTCGGCTGCGGACCTGCTGCACGCTTCGCTCTGTGTGCTGTGTGCTGCTCTGGCGTCTACTATTGCGTCGCTAGTGACCGACCGTGCTCGTACTGCCAGTTTTCAGCTTTGGGCGACCAGTGGCGAAGACCAGCTACCCAGCTCACTCATCGATCAACCGACCATCTCCGATGAATGCTAGGCCACGACCAGCTATGTGGAGGCCCATTACCCCATACCACGCGTGAGGTCGTGGCCGAGTTCGAGTTGGAAAGTGGCCGACAAGCTGGTTGTCGGTGGCGGGGATCGATGCCGCTGGTTGGCGAAATGGTACGTAGACATGGTTGCGGGTCGTATGAGACCACTGCAAGGCGACGACGGCGCAGCTAGCGTCCATAGGAGAGGTGTTGGGAGGGTTGTTGCGGTATCCGAGCGTGTTGCGGAGTGGGTATTGCAAGGGCTGGGTTAGGCGCTCTTATGGTGTAATGGTTAGCACTCTGGACTCTGAATCCAGCGATCCGGGTTCAAATCCCGGTAGGA
>JAAKBF010000090.1:0-51008 GCA_012656075.1 Phytophthora hibernalis
GGTGCTTGTGTGACCCCCGTCACACTTGGTAGCACTAGTAGTCAATCCTACACCTAGGCGGGTAGACAGAACTACCTGATTCTCTGTGGTCTCAAGAAGTGAGCCAACACGGATCGCAGTGAGTTTTTCACTTGACCGACTCGCAGTTCGAGTCGGTCGGGAAGATGGCAGGCATCTTCGGAACGGATGCCTTGCTGATCTTAGTACTGTCAACGCATACCGAGCAGGTCGAACGCGTGACTGCATTCGACGCTTACGAGAAACGGCTCATCGCCCATGTGCAGGGCAACCTGCAGGCCCGGCCTTCGAGCCAAGGCCGGTGCATCTCAATCCGTTGAGGCTGAAGGTTCAGTCGTATGAAGGAACGATTGAAAAACCTTCACTTCTGCTCGAGAAATCGAGCTTGCGATGAACGCAGCCCTTCTCCTGTCCGAGCAACTTCGAGTCAATTTCGCACTCTCCAATTTCGGTGGTCGAGCCAAGACTTGGGCGTATACGCGCGAAGCGACAACCCCTGGATGTTTCACATCATGGTTCCAGCTGTGTGAACAGCTTCGAGCCACGTTTCAACCGGCGAACTATGAGTATCGCCAGCGCTCGCGCTTCACCGCCTGTAAGCAAAAACGTGAGCTGTACGAGTACATCCAGGAGATGCGAGTACTCTTGGCGTCTCTGGTGAGGAACATGCTACCTGAACACATAAAAGTGACCGTGTTCATGAACGGCCTGAGAGTTGGCCCCACACGCACCCAACTGTTCCGTGTGCAGGCCAACACCATGGAAGCGGCCGTCCAGTCGCGCTCCAAGAGGAGTACAGCCACAAACAGGCTCGTACTCCTGTGTCTGTTTGGAACTTCATCTACGGGCACTGCCGTAGGCGGCGCCCGTAGATGAAGAAGTGAACTGGCGGAGGTCCAGTCCCGGACTTGGGCCTGGCCGAGCAGAACACCATCCGCTGCTTCGGTTGCAAGGTCGGGCACATGAAACGTGCCTGTCCCGGCGGACGAAGAGTTCCCCCTTCGCCCTTCTGGTCCCAACGGTCGTTGGCAGAAGCCGCGATCCCAAGGCCAGAAACGCAGGCAACCAGTAGAGGGGGCTCCCTGCTGGGAAAGACTAAGCTTTCATGAGGTGCGCGGATGGCACGCACCATAGAGGCTTAGCCCCTGAGCGTCTCTGTACTCGAATCGAAGAAGGGCAGCGGAGGGCTACTTGTAGTACACGCAAGTGTACGGGATACAATGATCCCTTGAGAATTCTGATTGATTCTGAGGCTCCCAAGAACTTTGCACGCCGCCAGTAGGTCGCCCGTAATGGTGACAAGTACGCCGATGCTCTGCGTGAAAGCAAAAACGGGCAAGTCTCAGTCAGGCTTGCCAACGGATTTGTGGTACAAGTACCTAAGGTCCTTATGAATCTTGCTGTCAAGTTCGAAGATTTCGAATCGACTGAACGATTCCTCGTTCTTGATATGGACAAGTATGAATTGATCCTGGGCATGCCATGCCTTGAAAAGCATGAGCCCTGGATTGACTGGCGCGGCGAAGCTGTAGGGGTTAGCCGGCCTGCGGCGTCTTACAGAGCCTTGGTGATTAATGTTCCCACCTCTGTCCAACTCCGAGGCCGCCATGGACGCCGGTGGAATACCGCGGAGGCCTCTGCAGCTAACGAACCTGCAGCAAGCCCAAGGGGCTTCGATACATCCAGACCCGCGAGGGAATATGCAATGCCAGCCTCTTCCAGCGCACCAAGTCGTTGGTCCGTACGGGAATCGACGAAGTCCGCGATAGACGAAGCACGTCTACAAGAGGGTACAAGTCCACGTGAGACCGAAGAGGTCGAGACCGTGGCCAGCGCGGAGGTAGCTAGCAGCACCACTAGTGTGGGTAACACAGTTCCCCACGGGCCGGCACAGGTCTTAGGCACATTACCGAGATAAGATAAAGCAGTGTGTAACGAAGAACCACCCCAGAAGACGACTGTGGGTAACAGAAACCACGCCAAGCGTCTTGACAAGATGTCAGGCCGAAGCTTCGGGACGAAGCTCGGAGTCGGTGAAGACTCCGTCGGCGCGGCCGCCAGAAAAATGCTATCATATCTTTGACGGCGAGACTGGCCACAAGGTCAAGTCCGGGTCGTTTCAATTAGAGGCGCTGTTAGAGATGTCAGAGCTTCTGAATCTCAAAAATGTCGAAGGCCGACTTTCTGGCCGATCCGAAGGCCGGCGGGTTCTCGGGGATGGTAATCAGGTCGTCTTCCTCTATAACGGACGAGGGTGTTCTGGAGGAGTTCAGGAAATAGCGCGCGACGTGCTTGGGGTCTGAGATTCTCAAGAACCCGAATGACCCGGCTTACTCCCTGGTCCAGAAATTCTCGGATGTGGTGTCTAAGGACCCACCATCCCAACTCCTTCCGATCGTGGGTTCGACGAGATTGACCTCGTGCCTGGCACGAAGTACTGCGTCACCAGGCAGTGGCCTTTTGCCTCGCAAGCAATGTGAGGTCATGTATGCCTTCTTCGCGGCTAAGGCGAAGGCAGACATGGTGCGGGAATCAAAGTCCCCGGACTCGACGCCCACGTTCTGCGTTCGCAAGCCGAACGGGAAGTGGCGTCTGGTTCACGCTTATAACAAGCGCTGAACAGCGCGACGGTGCCGGCCCAGACACCCATCCTCGAAAATGTTTGTTAAACAACATGGCCGGTTGTGAGCTATATAGCGCACTGGATCTGGTGGACGGATACTACCAGATACTGATGCGTCAGAGCAACATACCGCTCACCGCGGTTAGCACCTCTAGCGGAGGCTTTGGAAGTGCTAGTGATACCGCAGGGCCTGTCCAATGCCCCAGCGACTTTCAATCGCTTGGTCGCGCAGGTGTTCCGAACTCTGCACGCCTCACGCAGACATACTTCGACGACACCTTCGTTCATATCCGTGCCGAGTAGGGCAAAACGGCTATCGAGGTGCATCTTGAGCCCTCCGTCGAGTGTTCGAGGTCATGAGAGCCGAGTTCTTTCCCAACATCGACAAGTGCGTCTTTGCCGCGGAAGAAATCAAGTTCCTCGGCTGTTTTGGCAGCAGTATCGGCGTCCGGGCCAATCCCGAGGGGGCATGGACTCCAAGATCCCAAAATAATATATGTAGGTGGCTGGGTTTGGCCAACTACTTGCACAAGTACAGTGCAGGATACGCCGGGTTGGCAAAGCCCTTGTCCGATCTGTTAAAGAAGGACATTGAGTGGCGCTGGGAAAGCCATCCCCAGGACGGTTTTGCCAGAATGAAGGCGAGCCTTCAGTGCGCTGGTCCCGCTCTGCCGGACGAGACGAAGCCCTTCAATATCATCTGCGACGCCTCCGACTATGTAATCGGTTGCGCGCTGCTGCAAGACGACGAGAGGAAATACACGAGCGAGTTATATTGTTCCAGTACAGGCAGCTTAAGGATGCTGCGAGGAACTATCCTGTGCACGACAATGAGCTCGCAACGAAGTACGCCCTGGTGAAGTTCCGTGCATCTTCTGGGCTCAACACGTTTTGTGATCTACACCGATCACGCGTAACTCGCCACGCCTGTCGCAGCTAATGACCCGGTATGTCATTTTTGGCGGAATGCAATTTCCGCGTTAAATACGAGCCATGCAAGCTGAACGTGCTTGCCGACGCGCTGTCACGTCGTCCAGACTACAAACTGGCTCACATTACGAGAGCCACGAGTGATCTTTATGATTGATACGCATGGCGGCCGGGACGACGATACGCTTGCGCCTATCGTACGCTACACTGTTCACTCTAATTAGTCTGACCCTGACTAATTATGGTTTACGATTTTGTCGGTGAAAGTCGAACTTTTGAAAAGATCTTGTGACAACAATATCTAATTTTTATTGAAAGAAAGATCATGGTTGGCTTCGGCTTGGCGAGATCTGTTCAAACCGCTGTCTTTGTGCTTTTTAAACTTTTCGCGACAATTTTGTTGTCCGTGGTGTCACGAAAGTACAGAAGCATGACTATATTCGAAGCATGACCAATTAGAGGAACAGTACCTCTCTGCAGGCAAAGAGGCCAAGCTAACATGGCTCTTGCCGATGCAGCATTCGCGCCTACACCGCTATGAGTGGTCGGACGGGCTGCTCTACTTCCGCGTAGACCCAGCCGACCCTCTTCTGGTAGTCGTTGCGAACGATGAAGATCTGAAGTACGACATACTTTTGAGGCGCACGACACGCCGTAAGGAGGCCTCCTTAGTCGGGAGAAGACGTTCCTCTCCGTGTCGATGCACTTCTGGTGGGCCCACATGTACAAGTGGGTCGCCACGAACGTCAAGACATGCGAAACATGTCAGCGTGTGAAGCCCGCGGACCACGCTTCGGCTCCTCTTCAGAGTTTACCTGTTTCGGCAGACTGCTGGAAGTCAATGAGCTGACTTCGACTTCGGATTACCGACTGAAGCCCAAGGAAACACCGGCATCCTAGTGTTTGTCTGCCGACTGAGCAAGATGGAACATGTCGCTCCAGTCCACGATACGATGACAGGTGAACAGACTGCAAAGCTGTTCCGCGATGGCGTGTCCCGCTATCACCGTCAGCCAGAGACCATTGTCTCCGATTGAGACACGCGCTTCATGGCCGGGTTCTGGGAGACCCTGTTCCAATTACTCGGAACCAGACTTCGGATGTCCATCGTGGACCATCCCAGACGGATGGCCAGACGGAGCGGGTTAACCACGTCCTCGAAGACAAGCTTCGGAGTGTATGTGCGGACTCTCCGGGCACTTGGTCTGACCGCCTGCCTATGGTTGAGTTTGCGCTCAACAACGCGGTTCACGCGTCGACCGGGTTTACCCTTTCTATCTGAACGGGCTGCGGCAGCCCCATGTGCCTGTGACCGTGCGGGAAAGCTCTGTGGTTACTGTCGTAAGTGGGGAGAGGATCGGTAAGCCCTTCCTCCCATGGGATGACACCGGTCTCGTTGCGAAAGCAATTCAAGACCTTTGTCGATGATATGCATAATATCATAAGCCGGGTTAAGGATGCTATGGCTACCGCCCAAGATTAACAAAAGGAGTACTCTGACAAACATGGAAGAGGAAACATTAACGTGTTTAATGTGGGTGACCTAGTCCTACTTGACACTAGGAACTTACCGCTAAATCTGGTGCCGTTGGTAGCCACAAACTGAAGCATGTCTTCATTGAACCTTCACGGTCCTGGTCAGGCATGGTGCGGCCTACACGATCGACTTGCCTAATTCGATGACGACGCACCGCTCTATGTGGGTCGTCTGAGATGATATCACGATCTTCAAGACGACGGCCCTACGGAAGCGGCGGTCCCCGCAAGGGCAACGTCACCTCCACAAAGCGAGGGTCTCAGTTGGCGGGGCCAACGAAGAAGAAAAGGTCCGCTGAAAAGCCCGATCGTACATCGGCTGCGGGTACGACGGCTCCAGGCCGTACGCGTACGGGTCGTATTGGTAAGGCCGCGCATAGTTGCGGCTGAGGCGGGGTTGAGCCGGAGGTCAAGAATGAGCCACCCGAGGAAGACGTGAGTTCAACTCGCGTCGGGGCTCTGCAATCTCCCCCGCGGAGATTGTCACGATCAAGCTCGGTCGTCCGGCGATTCACACACTCGTGGATGTCACCCACTTCGCGGCGCATGTCCACCAAGGAAATTTGCAGGGCCGTGTTTCCCGGACTGCGCGCCTGCTCCCCCAGCCCAAGACCCAAACGATCTCAAAGGCGGTACGCCCGGTCTCGAAGATCCCGGATCTCATTCTGTTGGACACGCGCAAACGAGTCCCTGGATCTAGTCACGAATCGAGGCGCTCCAGTCGCTCCGGAGCCTTTGTACTTGTACTCGAACGCGTGCGAGGCCTCCGCTGGCCCTCCTTGATCGTAATGGAGAGACCCACTACCTACCATATGTTGAGCGGACCCCTTCCGCGAGAGGCGCCAACTTGGTAAAGTGGCAGGGTTATCCCTCGTCACAGAACAGTTCTTCCGGTCAACGCCGTTCGATCGGCTCCAGGTTGACTGTCCGAAGTTTAGTGACCGAGGAACTCCGGTCGGGTATGTATTGGGCCTCCGGCCGAGGGTACGAACCCTCGTTTGTACCCATTTCAGTTTTCGCAACTGATTTTATAGAGCCGGGTACAGGATCACATACTGGGATCGGTTCACACTGGATATTTGTATTTAGATATAGGACTAGCTATGATTGAATACCGAGGCTGGAAGCCGCTACCGTCTCAGCAGGACGTAGCGAGGGGTGATGTCGCTCGCGCGAAACCTCACCGAGGAGTTGGACGAAGTGGCTGGTCCTGAACCACCTCACGAGGACAACGAAGATGGACTCGGCGATCTCCGATCGCTGACGATGACCGAGGACGCGAGTTCTCGGTCGACCGGCAGTCGGCCTCCAGTTAATGGGGACACTCCGACTGCCAACAAGGTTTTGGGAAGATGCATGGAGGTGATGATGACGAAGAGCAAGTGGATGCGGGCCTTTGCGCCAAAAATTCGACAAGCCGTGTGGATGGAACTCGGGGCAGAATTGGTTGTCCCAGTGGAATCGTGGAGCATCCAACAGGTGGCCGAGGACACGGTACAACTGTTCCGTGCTATGGGTTGCGAGCCTCAAGCGCTACCCACCGAGGCCGACCTTCAAGGTTGAACGATCGAAGAAGCAGAAGCTCCGGACGGTTTTCGGTTTGTCTGAGCCGGGATCCAACCGTCGGTCGAGCCTCCCACGCACGACCGAGGGGTTGGATTCATCGAGAATCCCGCTACCGACAACTCCTGGGCGACAGTCAGAAAGCGTCGGGACGGGTGTGTTTCGGCAGGGACCGCGTCGGCGTACTTTCAAGATTCGCACATGGTAACGCCTCGGTCAGCGGACCGTACCGAGCGGCTGGCGGCTTCGAGAGTACACGGACCGCTCCGACGGCGGGCCGAAGTACAGGTCGGACGACGAACCGACGCTTCGATACGAACGACGACTCCTCGGACGACGATTCGTTCGACGTTGAAGACCAAAGGGGTGACGTGACTGGAGAATGGGCACGCCAAATCCGTGAGCTCAGCTCGATGGAGAACGAGAGTTCCACACCGAGGCTTGAAATCGCCACGCACCTCCCGTTGGGCAACATCAAACCCTATCTCGGCCTCCGAGACAAGAGCGAGAAGTCAATGCAATGGCCCGAGCCTTCATCTACGAGATGAAGGGAACACACGCCACCGAATGAATGGTGCATGGCGTTCGAGCTGAGCCTCCAAGATGGCGCCCTGCATTGGTACCGACAACTCCCGCGGAAGACGAGACGAACGTGGAAATTGTTGAGTGATGCGTTCATCAAGTACTACTGTTCCCGATTTAATCAATCGGCGAAAGCACGGTACTACTCGGCGAGGCGTGAAGAGAAGGAGCATGTTTGCGACTATCTGAACCGGCTAAATGGCTACGCCAGGAAGGAACAATTTGAGCACGGAGGGCTTGAGGATCATGTTGAACACTTTCTCGATACGTGCGAAGACCGAGCCTTGGAAGAGCGTCTGTGTCACGTGCGAGTCAAGAATATTCACGACCTGGAAGACATGATAAACGATATCCTCCGACGCCGCGAGCGGGGGACGCGAGTCCTCGGTGCGACGCCCCAAGGGCCGATAGTCGTCGCCGTGACGATGGACGCTCCGAGGATTCGCGGTACCGGCGTGACCGAGATGATGGTCGTCGTCGGGAAGATCGGTATCGTGATGACAACCGACGTCGAGATGATCGCCAATACCGACCGAAGATTACTCTAGCTGAGGCACTGACAGACATGGTCGCTGCGTTGAAGGTGGACGGCTCGGTCGACCCGCGAGGGGAACCTGCAGAGGAATCGAGTGGAGGTTATGATGATACCGAGGGTTACGACCCGGAGTACTACCCTAGCAATGGCGACCGAGGCTCGGACAGGTACTCGGACGACGAATATGCGTCGGATGAAGACCACGGTCATGTGGCTGCCGCGATGATTCAGAGCGTCGTCACGCCGCCGAGGGAACGTTCGCTCGGGCTGACAATCGCCGGCCGAGGGTTGGGAATAACCAATACCCGCACGACCGAGACAACCGAGGTCTAGGCGGACGTGATGGTCGCCGACAATATGGCCCGTGTGCTGCCTGTGGGGACTCACACACTCTGCACACTATTGTTTCAAGAGGTGCAAGATGTGCAAGCAAGTCCACGATGCGGGAAGATGCGAAGCATTCAACGAGCTGGCGTCTCTTCTGAAGGCGAAGGTGGAGAAGAAAGACCTCTCGCCAGAACTTCAAGAATTGGTCTATGGGAGTCATTTAAACTAGGCAGCTCCAACTGAAACTGGGTTGGTCCCAATCGGGCTGCCACAGTTAGCCGAGCCTGCACTAGACTTGAATATGGATTATGTGAAATCGACGGAAAATGGAGAAGAGAGAGGCGCAAGCCTCGGTGAGAGTGAAGTGAATGTGAAATGTGAAGAGGAAGCTACTGGTACGGTTACCGAGGCTTCAATCGCGAGTATGGCTGTGACCGAGCGTGAGCCCCGAAGTCTCGGCCAGGCAATCAAGTTGTTGTCTGGTGAGAGGATGGGGTGGTGGTCCCAACGCTACGACAAGAGGAAGCGATTGCGTGCCATGGTAAACGGGGCAGTGGATGACGCGCGAACGAGGATTCTGCTCGACACTGGAGCGAATGTGAGCGTGATATCGGCTTCCTATGCGAAGAAACTACGCGTGGGGGCAGACCACGGTCGCAGTCTGGAGGTTAGAGGAATCAATCCAGGAGTGATGGAGACACGCCGCCGAGCACTCGTTAAGATCACCCTCGGGTGGGAGCGAGTATATGAATTCGAGTTGTGGATTATGGATCATAGCGCAGGAGTCAATGTAGTCCTGAACGGACTTCATGATCCCAGCTGGAGTGCGGTTAGACTTGTTCCATGGTACGGCCCGGTTACCGGATGAAGTTATGGTTCCCTTGGTGAAGTCCCAGAACGCGGATGACGCTCCGGTATACGGTCTACAAGTGGTCGGTGGCCCGACCGAGGATTTGTCAGTCGCCGGACGGGAGTGGCACGAGTTCAAGTTACCCTCGACGACGTCCATCTCTGAACACCCACGAGGTGTGGATTCGCCGGATTGGGAATCTCGTGCCGACAGTGACGAGGTTTCAGCGAGGACAACCAGCGATTATCCGGCTGACTAATGTGTCACCGAGGGTTGCTCACTGTTCCAACCACGAATCGGTGGTATTATGGGTACCACGTGGCGATCTCCCGCAAGGGCGTGGCTACACCCGGCTACGATCGGCGAAGTACGACGAATGGCAAGTGCTGGCGTACGCTGAGTGTCGGGATGACACGTTGCTGAAGCGTGAAAGCAAGCTGTACGAGCGGTGGTTAGCCAGTCAACCACCAGCAGTCGAGCGGCGGGAATATCCGACGCCTCGGAAGATTCTTTCCCGACCGATAACGCACCAAGATGGGCATCGGGTGGGCCGTCTACAGAGTGTTGAAGAGTGCCACGCACAGCCGAGCGGGTGCGACCAACCGACAGTAACCGTTACTGGCAACCTCGGACATGATGGCTATGGACATTGAAGCCGAGGTGAGGGTTCAACCACGTCCGAATCCTCGGACAGGGTGACGGCGATGTAATTACCGGCGAGGCACCGGAAACCGAGGTCACCGAAGACTCGGAGGCACGTCTGGAGTCGGTGTTCGTAGCGCTTATGGCTGGTGTTTCCGCTAACGCCGCTGTCGACATTGACGATGCTCCGGTGGTGTGGCCGAGCATGTGGCAAACGAAATGGAGTTGACCGATTACGCACATGAGTTGGCATTCCTGCCTGACCTGACCGAAGCTTCGGAGACGGTTTTGGATTATACAGGACCCAACGTGAACCCGAAGGCCACGTCCGAGCAACAACGAGCATTGATCACGTGTTAAGAAGCATGAACAGATCATGATTTCGAGCGGAAATGCTCTGCCACCGCCAGCCTATGGCGTGGTATGCGATATCGATGTACAGGGGCACCTTCCGATTAAACAGAGGCTCGGCGTACACCGCTGAAGCACCTGAAGAAGCTATACGAGTTACTGAAAGGCTTGTTGAAAGCTCGGTTGGTAGCGTTCTCGGACAGCCCTTGGGCATCCCCGATTGTGATCGTGTTGAAGAAGAACGGCGTTGATATTCGCCTGTGCATCGATTACAAGATGGTGAATGCAATCACCGCGATTATGGAGTATGCCATGCCGCTGGTCGACGATTTGTTAACGGACCTGGAAGCCTACCTGTGGTTCTGCTCTAGATGCAGCTAGCGGATTTTGGGCAATAATGATGACGATGAGAGCTCGGAAAATCTCGGCCTTCGTTTGTGCACTCGGCCACTTTGAGTGGCTGCGTATGCCGTTTGGCCTGAAGAACGCACCGATGATTTACCAACGAATGATTGATAACGCTCTATGGGGGTTCGTTCAGCCCAAGGGTGGTTGAACCAGTTCTCTGAGTTGATGCGATCGGCTGAAGCGGCCGCTGAGCCGCAAGAACAGGGGTGACCGACGGTTCTGCACGACTGTCCGAGGTTTCGACAGCTTTTCCGACCAAGTTCGAGGCCGACCGCGAGTCCTCGGTGACGCTCGACGCTGTGACCCAATTGGTGAACAGCCCTGTCGCGGATATGTTCTCCACGGGGAAGCAGATGAATCCTCGTTGGTGCCAGTGTTCGATCGGCGGTCGTTCGTGGACGATATTTGTTTCGGCTCCGAGACTTTTGACTCTTGTCTAGCCACCCTGGACCGCCTGCTTCAACGGTTTGGTGAGTGTCGAATAAGTGTGAGTTTCACGAAGAGCATTTTTGTACAAGGCCGAGTGGATTTCTGTCGCATGAAGTGTCGGCCGACGGCATTCAGGCCGATCCAAAGAAGTTGAAGATAGTGACGGAGCTGCCGTTCCCGTCATCGAAGAAAGGAATGCAGTCATTCCTCGGTGCGTTGAACTATTACAGCAGCAAGACTTTGCAGTCTACGGGGCCGCCCTGTACCAACTCAAGGATGAGGACTTTACACCGGCAGGGGATCCGCGGCTCACCGAAGTTTCGCGGTGCTACAACAGAAGGTTGCAGACGCGCCGATACTACGGCACTTGACCGAGCCAAAGAGGTGCACGTGACGTTATTTGCTAACGAGTGGGCTCTGAGTTCCACTCTGATGCAGTATCATGACGACAAGTTACACCCGTGCGGTTCTGCGGCCGCTACTGAAGGACGCAGAGATGAATTACCACCCGGCCGAGAAGGAGGTGTTGGCCTTGTTGTTACTGTTGAAAGTGTGTTACACCCAGCTGGTCGGACGGACTATCCATGTCTACACTCGGTTCTCGACACTGGAGTGGGTGCATAAGTCGAAGACATTGTTCGGTCGTACGACCCACTTCGCAGTCATGTTGTCCCCGTGGCACCTGAAGGTCAACCGAGTCAAGGAACGCGATTGTGCTTTGCTCAGCTACTACAAGCTGGGCTTACCAGCTTTGTTGAACTGGAAGACTCGTTAGCCTCGGTGACCACCGTCACGAGGGTCGCCGACTGCTCGAATGGACCCACACTTGCTTACGCAAGCCTACCGAGGACTTACAATGGCGTGGTGATGTCTTTTGATGGCTCAGCCGACGGAGAAGAATGGCGGGTATGGTAGTTGCTCATGGATATTATGGAAATTACCAGAATGGACGGTAGTGCTTATCTCGAGACCACCACAGTAAACCTCGCTGAGTACGCAGGTATGAACAATGGTGTCTTGACAGCGCTGGAGCACGGCACCGAGGATTTAATTGTGGTGGGAGACTCGAGACTTGCAATCCCAGGGGTGATGGCCTGTCGGAAGGAAACTCTGATGGCCCAACTCAACCACCACCGAGAACTCACAGCCAAGCTTCGGTCGGTGAAATATCTCCACGTGATCCGAGAGTTCAATGCACCCGTTAGCTACAGAAGCTCTCAACAGCAAACAGTCCAGCGTGGTTTCAGCCGAAACCAGGAAAACAGAGTTAATCGAGCTCAACCGAATCGACGAAGTCATCTACGAGCCTTCGCCGGAGGTCGCCACGCCAACACTCGGTGAAGCGGCCACCGACGGAGAGCGTCGGTCAACCTAGCCCAGACTCGTGTGGCCCGCCAAGCACCCTGTAACAAATCTTTTTCGATTTTGTGAGGATGTGCCGGATTACATAACCGTCACGACCCGCCGACAAGCGAGAGCACAGAAGAAGCGTGTCCGGTTTGCGAATGAGCCCTCGGTGATGGGCCAGGATGACACAACACGACGAGACGAAGCAGATGAGGTAGCCTCAGAGACTCAGAACGAAGCGGAAACCGAGCTACCAATGACCGAGGCAAGAGTCAGAGCACCAAATGCAAACGATGTCGACCCGGTAACCATTCAAGAAGAGCGAAGACGAAGGATCTCTGCTGCCCAGGACGAGGAGCTGAGGTGGGTAAACCTCAAAGCCGTTCTCCGAGGTGAGGAAGCTAGCCTGAGTTACAGTGCGGCGAGAGATGCATGGAAAATGGCCGACAAGTTTGCGCTAAGCGAGGACGGCGTGCTGTATATTATCGGAGCGAACCGTCGGTGGAGTAACGAAAACCAAGAGGAGACCAAGATGCGTCTGGTGGTACCCACAACGATGATTCAGGAAGTATTACAGAGCTGCCACGACTCGTTAGAAGGTGGCCACCAAGGTATCGGTCGAACATACCACCGAGCGAAAATGGATTATTATTGGATCGGACTGTACGCAGACGTTGAGCGGCATGTGCGGTCCTGCCCAGACTGCAGCTCGAGCAAAAGTCGACCGCAGCTCAGGGGTACTCTCCAGGGAATGTACTAGTCCGAGACCATTCCAGCTGGTGTCGATGGATTTCGTCATACCATTGCCGAAGTCTCGGCGAGGAATACCGCGCTGCTACTGTTTCAATGCTCGTTCACGGGATTCGTCATGGGGAAAGCCATGTCAGATACTACCGCATTAAAGGTTGCTCAAGCGTTTGAGAAAGCCAACGATGATTCGTCATGACCGAGACCCTCGGTTCATGAGTGAGGTTTTCCAAGCATTCGCTGAGATGATGCAATCTCGGTCGAGGGCCACGTTATCGTCCGCAAGCAAACGGGCAGCAAGAACGATCAGTCAAGACCGTCATGCAGTCAGTGCGAGTGTATGCGGAAGACCCGTTGCAACAAGACTGGGACGAGATCGCCGAACGACTTGTCTTCGCTATCAACAACTCTCAAGACAGCACTCGGAAGGATACTCCGTTCTACCTCGTTCATGGGTGGGATGCTCGGTCCACGCTGCGAGCAATGTCGTCGTCGCTAAAACGAGGATCCCGAGGGCAAACCGATGCGCTAGCATGGCGCCGAGAAGTGAACCGACAACAAGAAATTGCATGGAAAATGGCGATGGAGTACCAGAAGGTCGAGAAGGCTCGGAGAGCCCGCGAACACAACGAGTCGCTTAACCGACGTGAAGCAGCAGCAGTACCGAGGATTCCAGCGAATGACAGCGAGAACGGTATAGCACCGAATCGCGACGGGTCAGAGGTACCATTGGAAGCCGGGCAAGCACCGACGGAAACCGACGGAAACGAAACCTCGGACACCGGGCAGGAAGAGACTGGGGCACTCCCGAACTACTGAAGAAGCACCGAGGTCTCTATTCAAGCCTGGAAGCAGAGTGTGGCTCTACATGGAACGCGTGAAACCAGGATTGACCAAGAAGGCACACCGATGGCACGGGCCATTCGGATCAAGAAGAAGGTCGAAGAGTTCGCATATGAGCTAGAGCTGCCGGATCGGAGTGGTTATCGGTTCTACCCAGTGGTGCATGTCTCACGGCTCAAGGCGGTGAACGAATATGGCGACCGACCGAGGAGTCGGCTGACAGCTGAGGTGACCGAGGATACGAGATTGATTTTGACGAGGAGCTGTTACCGGAAGATAGCTGGGAGCCTGACAGAGTGGAGGGAATACAGTAGAGGCTATTCTGGACGATCGCTCACCGCTAACAACGAGCACCAATCGCGCTGTCAGAGAGTTCAAGGTGAAGTGGGTTGGCCATGACGAGCCTACCTGGGAACCAGCATCGAACTTGTCGTGCGGCGGGTTGCTTTACGACTATCTGCGAACTCGACGCAGCGAACGACGACTCCAAATGGTTCAGGTGGCCGACGAGGACTAGCTCGAATCGCTACCGAGGATTGAACTGCCTACGGTTGGTACAGCCCGTAGAAGCAGACGAAATGTGAGACTGTACCAGAATGGAAGTCACTGATCACTGAACGACCAAGTCTCCTGGAAGGCTCGGTTTATGGATGAGAAGTGACGAGAAGAACTGCCTACGGGGATGCAGCCCGTAGCGTCAGACGAAGATGACTACTGCATTAAAATTGTATATGTGTATATGATGTGAACGAACTCGAAGTGGATTTGGATTAAGTGGAACGACTGGAGCTGAACTACACCCGTAATGAACTACGGAGCTCGGACAACGTGAGATTAGCAAGAGGAATGAAGACGAAGCACAACAGCACAAGACCGAGGTCTAGATGTCGGCGGAGAAGCTAGATCAGCCAACACATCCAGGTTCGATGTCTGGCCAGACACAGACCCGTCGGCGGATGTTGGAGTGGCAGCGGGGCAGCCGAGTCCTCGGTTGGCCTTCATCCTTCCCTTCATCGTCCGCTGGTCCTGGAGGAGCAGCAACCGAAGCCTGAGGGACCCACGGAGCCACGATCGAACTTGGAGCCAAGGACGAATCCACCATGATACCCGAAACCACCTCCGCCTCGGTCATGCCACGAGGTACGAATAGCGGTACCGGAGAATTGCACGGCGCGAAAGTCGTGTTGAATGGGTGACTGGAGGGCGCGTCCACCCAACAGTTCCGCCACAGTTGACGAGCATCCAGAGTTTGAGCTCGCCGACCCAATCCTCGGACGTCGGGCCCACTCAATCACCTCGAACGAGTATTGGAGGTAACTGGGTTCCAACAAAACTCGGTCGGGCTTCACGAGGCTTGCCGGAACGCTCGACGCACCACTCCCAACAGCGATATACCATCTGCTGACGCAACGGTCCGCTCGGAGGTTCCGAGCCTTGTTGTACTCAGCCCATGCACGTAACGTGATGACCGAGGGTCACTGCACCGAGGGGTTGTCACTGAGCCTCTGGGCCATGCTCCGAAGGAAAGCTTCAACGGCAGAGACTTGGACCCAGTGGCGTCGCCCATAGTGCCAGACCGAGGTCTGCTTTCTCGGTTCGGTCGGTGAACACGCCCTGAATTGACGCCACATCTTGACGAACCGAGCTAATCCAGTGGCACGAGTCGAAATTTTTGAGCCTGTGCTGGTCAATGGTGAAACAGCATGGGTTCTCCGGCAACTTCGAGCGCACTTGCTGCCACGGGTGGCCAGGATTGACCCAATCCGCCATGGCCTGGATGCCAGCCACCGAGCACGGGGACTCAACACCGCGAGCAATGGGTGGAGTCAGGCTGCTGTTATGGATTTGGCACCAGGCCTCTTGTGCACCCGGAGCAGTGAAACCGGGTACCAAGTACGGACCGGCCATCAGGGCAAGGCGCTGTGACGGTGTCCCTGGCGCAGTAGGCACCGCCGGCGCGAAGTACTTGGGTCGGTGCCAGGAACCGTGGAAAGCGTAGCCGTCACTTGGGTGTGCGACCGCCGAGACCCGACCGAGACCTCGGTGTATGCCCTTGAGCGGCAGTAGCTGGAGGCGTTGAACCATCGGTGGGTCCTACATCGACCAGCAGTGGCCGACGGCACCACAATCGCAGGGACCGGAGTAGACACCGCCACCGAGGTCACAGGCGTCGTGACCGACGAGGTGATCGGTACTCCACCCGACGACGGTAATGACGCGGAGACCGGTTGCGATACAGGAACAGCCGGCACGCTCGGTGGAGTCGGGGTAGGCTGAGTAGAGAGTCGATGGAGTCACGACCGAGGCCGTCTGCGACGATACTGGCGGCGTCGGGGTCACCGAGATTTTGGGTGAAGCCGGAACAATAGGCGACCCTGAGGTCTGAGAAGACTCGGACGATGACGGGAGCCAATGATGAAATCATCGGACGCCTCCAGAGTCTCTAGTTCCTCTGAGACCGCAAAGTGGCCAACACCGACGCACTGCGGGTGGGCCGACCATCACGACGAGACGGCGAAGCCACCGCTGAAGAAAATGATCCATAAGCGAGGATCGCAGCCGTCCGAGCATCGGTATCGACCTCATCACCCGACAAGTCAATGACTTCGGCCGGGGTCGGAAGCACCGAGGATCCAGAGGCCGGTGGAGACCCAGGTGGAGGACTCGGTGGAGACCCAGGTGGAGGACTCGGGGAGACCCAGGTGGAGGACTTGGAGTTGAACCGCTCGAAAGCAGCGACACGGTGGAGACCCAGGCAGAGGACTCGGTGGGGACCCTGCAGGAGGCGATGGCGGCGGCGACCCCGGCGATGAAGTGACCGAGGGGCTCGGTGGCGATCAAGCAGGAAGCCCAGACGCCTGGAGAGGTGGTGACGAACTGACCGAAGGTTTGGGTGTGTGCCCTTGATCTGGGGCACCCAAACGCTTAGATGGACGACCCAACCGCTTGCTGGCAGGAAGGGTCGACTTCGGTGGTCCCAAAGGAACGTGTGGAAGATGCGCCGGCGTCGCCTGCGGTGGCGGAGCTTGAGATGCTTGCTGCCGGAGACGCTTGCGCCGATTCCTTCGACGTTGGGATACCGACGGAATGAGCGGCACGTCGTCCGAATCCTCGGAGGCATCACCCGCAGCCGACGCTGCCTGCGATGGAGGCTTGGACCCCGGGTCCGAGGCCTTGGGCTCTTGATCGCTGTCCTCCGAGCTCTCCGAAGACGCACTCCGACTGCGCTTCGAAGTGATGCTCGGAGGAGCGAGTCCGAGCAACTCCCAGTCGATGTTGTCCGCAGTGATACCGGGAAAGAAGAGCTTTGGATGACCGATGGGGCAAGAAGAGAAGAGCAGAACGTACCAGCAGAAGCAAGCACCAATGTGTCAACATCGAGCTCGTGGAGAGCAGCGTGGCGACGCAGAATGGAGTTCGCCCGCTTCAAGCTCGCGACCTGAGCTTCGAGGGCTTGAACTTGAGGAGAAACGGCACTGACCGAGGCTTGGTCAGAAATCTCGAGAGCAGCCCGATGCTTGGCCACTTGCTCTGTATATGCCACCAGGCCTGCCTTGAAACGCTCACGATCCTGGTGGAGGAGTCGCTGCGTCGACGTCGCCGAAGCCTCGGCCGTGGTCGCACGAGCAGCCCACAGCCTCACGATGCGGTCGTGGTCGGCGATGGCAGTGTTGGCCTGGCGCAGGTGCGCGGCAGCCTGGTCGTGCTCGTCCTTGAGAGCGAAGTACGACTGGCGGAGGTCATCTAGAGATTCACGAGTGCGACTCTCATCGCTCTAGCCTGGATGCAGAAACGCTCGAACTTCTCGCGTTCTAGCGTCTCTGCTTGGAGCCGGTCCTCGGTGTCGGCGAGTCGAGCTTGAGGTCGCCACTTCGTTACAGAGGTCGACGACGAGCTCGGCTTCACCCGGTGGAAGTTGGGCGGGAGCCACGGCTGCTTCAGAACCTCACCGAGGTCTGTGGCGTGCTCCATCAGGTTGTCGAGTGACGAATCGACTCGCCGAGGACGCTGACGGGCCACACCAACCACGAGCTGACCCAATTGGAGGAGACGCTGCTCGACCAGAGCAGAGACCGAAAGCTCGGTCGAGGCAATTGGAGGAGGAGCGACGCCGGAGGTGTCGGTCTGACATCCTACCGAGGCAAGGCGAGAGTCCCGGGCGCCCAAGCGTCCGGAGACCGCCGCGGAGTACCGCGAGGCAGGTATGCCTGGACGGACGAGGCGTCGGGTGATGACGGAGGTGTGTGAAGCGTCGAACCCTCGGCTGCACCGCCGTCAGCCGGCGGAGGACCATCGGGACGTTGTGTAGTCGGTACCGAAGACTCGGCAGGGCCGGGAACGTCGGCAGGAGCATCGGCAGACTCCTGCGATCGTGCCTGTGATATTGAAGCAAGATGGAACGAAGAGTTAGAAGGTGTGCAGGATGTTGAGATGCGGAAGGTGGAGAAGCTAACCTCGTCCCTCGAAACGATGGCACGGAGAGCGGCAGCGGTGGCGTCGCTGAGAAGACGCGACGGATGAGCCATGGTGCGAAGAGGTGAAGCACCACGACGCGCACTACTTGTGGGAGCTTGCGTCGAGGCGGGGCAGTTGTGGTGTTGGTTTTGGGGCGCTCGGTCGCCAGTCGGCAAGGTTGCCCTTGCTGAAGGAAAGTGACCGGCGTGCCCTGATTGGCAGATTACATTCCCGCGCCACAGTGACCACGATAGTTTAGTGACCGAGGCCTCGGTCGGGTATAATAAATTCCCGGCCGAGGGTACGAACCCTCGTTTGTACCCATTTCATTTCGTACCCTCGGTCTTATAGAGCCGGGTACACGATCACATACTGGGATCGGTTCACACTGGATATTTGTATTTAGATATAGGACTAGCTATAAGATTGAATAGAGGCTCTCAGAGCCATAGATCAACATAAATAAATCAGCAGTCTTCCCCCAAGTCACCAAGGGTCAAGTCCGTCTTCGGTAAGTCTAGCTAGCTTATCTTAGGGTCTGTATACGCTCGGCTTGTGGGATGCTGGTCAGCGAGCCTAAGGTACATTGAACCGAGGGTTTGTTGCTGGTCAGTCAAAGAGATTAGAGTGGCCGAGTGTTGGGAGCGACGAGAAGCGTCGTTCGCCATATATTATAGTGGAACCGAGTGTTCCATACATATTTTACTACCCGCCGAGGTTTTACCTCGGCAAACCCGTATTAGGCTTGACAGCCGGTACCCTTCCTTCTGAAAGACTGCGGGGTTCGCGCGAAAGCGCAATATTGCATACTAGCCCTCGCTCGTGGCTAGTGGTGCAGGTTATTGGGTTGGCCTAATACAACCTAGGTGTACAGAGGGTTCACATCCAACCCGGCGTAAGGGATCGTTCCTGGTCTTCAGGTTTGATCCAACGCTCGTTGACCTGACAAGGGAAGCGAGTGTTGTTGGTGGGACTCATACCGTTTGGTAGTGAGAATTTCTGCGTGATCCTACACGACATAGTACACAACCAATGCGTCTAAGCCGTTAATTTTAGATTCTTTGTCGACCAAACCAGGATATCTAGCAATTCAAGGAATGGTTCATGCATTACTTTGCTTCTTAAGATCGATGGCCGCAGGTTTACATGCAAACCTTATCATTTCAATTACTTCGACGAGACCCACTAGAAGTGCGGGTTCAATATTGGCCACAGATACCTTACAGCTTTCATCGGAACATGACTTTAATTCTCTTGCTTCGATTTGCTCACCCAGCAACTTTCTAGCATGAAGACAATCCTCAATACGACCAAATGACATTCGGGGACAGCACGTGCATCAAGAACGTAAATGAAATGAATGTATTAAACTTAAAGCTGAACTAATCGCTATCGAACACGCATGAAGCCATTTCGTTCTCCCATTCCGCAGAGAATAGTGCCTCGATCTCTTGGGAGCTCAGGTTCACTAGAACATTTGCTGGGATTGCTTCCTTTATCTCCGCGTCCGAAATCGTTTTGCAGCTAGCTACGTCGACAAATCGGCGGTTCCTGTTGAGAAAAGAGCACATGTCGATATTGTGCTTTGCAACACTTGTTCGATGACTTGTAACAAGCATTGCGGTGATCCCAAAATCTCTTTCGATCTAGCAGCTGAAGAAGGAATTGCGTACAGGACCCGTGCTGCCATAGAAATGATACTATAGTTGTTCTCGTCCTGGTGGGTAAGCTAGCTACAGGAAAACTAGAAGTGAGCTACGACGACCACCTCCTTCTTGATCGGGAAAACAAAGGGTTTCCGTTTCGCTTTATGAAACTCTTGCGGGGTCTCATACGCGACGGAAACCATCACATTTCCAGCAATCAGTCATGAGTGGGGAAACTTTCATGTTGACAGCATCTTTAGGGCGTGGCGTGGTGGCACCCCAATTGAATATCCGCCGGGACTCGGGCTGAGGTGTGGACTGAGCTTGTCAATGGTTGTGGTCTCCATCCATAGCACATCATTCTTGCGAGGTAAGACGATCCTTGTGCTGTAAGCACGGGGTACTCCTCAAATGCGCTAGAAACCCATCGGCCAAGTAGTTTGATGATCAGGTGGTCTGCACCTGCGTTGAGCAGTACTGTTGTGCCGCTTATTCGGATTGAATGCGTCGAAAACCTGTCTGGATCTTGTTTAAGTCTTGATGCAGCGAGTTTGATCGTTTGCGATACTTCACTTGCGGAAATGCCTGTGTTGCGTCCTGTCGAAAGCGCTGGCATGTGGCTTTGTGTGCCTAGTGATTGTGCACCTCGGACGATCCACTGCGCAGCACGCACAGAGCAGAGAACTGAATCTCCCGAACGGCTATGAATCGCGCCGGAACTGATTATTCTTTGCGCCCTGAAGCTTGATTCCCACTGCATGAGCTTCGTCAGCACGGACACGTGCACCGTGCCGGTTGAAGAACGTTAAATGTCCGAGCTTCACGATGTAGCCATGTCGTTTCCGTCCGATAAAGAGATACTCATATCTGCGAAGTAAAAAGAAGTAGGCAAGCAGGATGTCACCCCAAAGTAGTTGGTCCGCGCCTGGGAGAAATTCATGCTGGCCGCAATAGCGGGGCCGAAATAGGCTGCTGCTTGATAACCGGATTCGTAAAGCGACGTATTTCTCGTGACTAGCTGATACTCTAGGATCGTAGCTGGCGTTAGTCTTGTGAAACCAACGTACGGCGCAAAACTTAGAACAGATAGTTGAGTGTGTGTTGCCCTCGAGCTTCTTGTTCATACCACATTGCCAGAGGTACACGGCAAATGCGCTAAGTTGCGCCGTATTGCCATCGATATCTTCCTCACTCAGCCATTCCGATAAAGCCATTAGCTTGCACCATTTGGACCAGTGGTTCCAGGCACGCTGGTAGAGAGTTCTTGAAGTACTTGCGAGGGACCCCGAGCGAAGTAAAGCTCCCATAGCTTCCAAGGAGCTCTGCAATCGGCCGGGATCGGTACCTGTGACCACAACTATGATAGATTAGCGAACCGCGATGCAAGTTGCGGCGACTGACACACCCGACTTCCCGCATCTGCCATCACGTTTTCCACTCCTGGGATATGACTTGCTGACGCAAAAACTCGTGTTGCACTTCAAGAAGGCTAAACAGACACAGCAATAATTGTACTAGCGGGTTTCGACTCGAACGTCGGTTGTTCCAGGCAACCGCAGACAGATTGTCTATCCGAAAGCGGATATGACTGGTGTTTTCACGGAGCGCCCCATACCAAAGCAGCGAATACACTGCTCATTAGCTTTCAGACGTTGATTCCGTAGTTAGATGACCCGGATCTGTTGAATTCTTCAATTCTGACCCGCTCAGAATTGGTGAAACCACCTGTCCAGTTCTTCATCGACTCGAGCTTCGTGTACATCTCGTTGTACCATTGGTACCGCCTCTTCATCAGTAAACTCCATCAGCTCTTCCGAAAATACTTTTTGCGGCTTCAGACTTGGTTTTTCCAACATAGACGGAAATGAACTAGCTGCATTGGTCAGTTGACCTGACTGGGTCGCGTACTTAGAAGAAAGAGAATTTCCTTTCGAAACTTGAATCATGAGGGCTCGCAGACGGTTCATCACGGATTCTTTCACAGATGCTACGTTCCGCTCAACAGTTTGTTCATCCAGTCGAAGGTACGGTTGCTCAGGATCAATAAACAATTGCTCGTTACAAAGCTTGACCATCTTGGCGAGATTTTTGTCTTGGTTCTTGGACGAGGGATGCATCAGCATTTGCATATCCGGTATATATGACGCCTCTCGGAAACGTGCTTGATCTGTATGTCGAACGAAAAAGTTCTTGTGGGAGGACTTTGCTAACGACGCCCGCGTAGTCTTAGTGAGGCGAGTAAGGTTCTGCACTTGGAAGTACAGAGGAGGCTCAGCAGCCAATTGAGCTCTGTCTTTGATGGGCTGTGTCTCGTCCAAAATCGTTTGACGAAGACGAAATGCAGTCAGAAGTACATCGATGTGGCTTGTATCTTCTTTTTGACTTTTGGTATTGAGAGCAGCAATAGGGTTGAGCAAACCATACAACTGGAGAAGAGTATCTTTGTCGTCTGCGATTGGCAATCCCTCTGGTGCTGGTTTACGGTCCCGAATTACTTTGCTGATGCGTTCATGGAACCAGTCTTCGAGATGATCCCATTTCTGCAGCAAACGCTTGATAACCTTTTTAACCCCATAAACCGATGTTCTTTGTGTTCAATCAGTTGGCGAGAGGCACCATTGTTAGCCATTTCACATAGCTCTGCAAAGAGACTCCCCATACCAGCATTTGTTTGACCGAACATTATACGTGGTGCGAGCAATACGCGAAAGCAAGTCCGTTCCATCGGGATATTTTTTAGTTTTGGCGCTGCGGGACAATTCCGAATGCCATCTTGGTCGCGGCATTGGTAAGATGCGGCATGCACCATTCCCATTGCAGACCAAGGCGCTTTTTCATCATCCACTTGACATCTGGCCCTGCATCACTCGTAGCAGCGTATACATCCCTGATTGTCAGTCCAAACTCTTTGAGTAGTTCAAGAATCCACCGCTTGAACGGTCCGCGATTTCCTTCACTTCTCTCTCCATACATGGGCTCATAATGGCGAGTTCCCAGAAAAATAGATTGGAAATTCCAGTCGCGGTCGACGAAAGAAAGACGCAAACCAACATATGTTGTTGATTTCTGGGTCTTCGATGACAGCACGTCACACACTATGGTGTAGAACGGCACGTTGGGGTATCTGCTGCGATCGATACAACCACAAGCCGCTTTTCAGGCACTTGAATAGATCGCTGCAATTGCACCAGTCACAGTCTGATTGTTGACAGTGACTCGAAATTCATCCCCAGGGTAAAGTCGGCAAGTAACTCCGATTCTTCATATTCTCCGATTTGAAATGGGAGATTGTTATTAACCACACACATGGTCTCAAGAAGTAGATTAATTCGTCGACTGTCGTCTCGATTCTTAACAGCACAGTGAATCCGTTCGAGATGCTCAGCGCGGTTTCTTTTTTGGTATTTTCTGCTGTCACCTTCGGTGCAGTAAGCAAGTACTTTTCACCTAGATGTTTGGTAGCCTTTGACGTGTTGCCGAAAAGCTGAATGATCTTGTTCTTACGTCGACAGTCATGGCTTCCTTGCCAAATCCAGCATAAGTAATCTTTACCATCCATCACGGAGGTAACACGAACACCCCAATCAATAATAATAGAGCGTTCCCCTCGCCGTTTTGAAACCACGGTGAACCCACCGAGAGGTATATAATCTCGAATTGCTTTGGTCACGTGCGGAGGTACTGGAACGGTAGATGTCATTTTCGACATGATGTCGGCTGCAGCTCCAAATTCACTATGGCTCTCCGCGCCGACCAAGGTTGCTGTAGGTGGATTGGTTTCCTGGACCCAAATCGCTGCTCGTCGTGCTCTATTTGATCCGGAACGCTGATTGGTTGCGGTTGAGCGAGAGGCACCAGACGAGGACTGTTATCTTCGCGGAAATCGGTTCCCGTCCTCCTCGTAAGACGACCGTCGCTTTGAGAGCGTCTGAGACGATTTGGGTCCGAAATGACTGCGGGATTATCTTGAAGAAACGTATTCGTTGTGGGCGAGCAGAATGTTTACTCCGGGGCCTTGGAGAACCGTAATTTTTGCTTTGGTAGACGCAAGACGATTGAAACCAAAGTATTGGAGTCGAGGAATTTGGGTCTGGGAAGGTCTGGCTTGGGATGACTTGGTGTTGGAGAATTCTTTTGGCTCGTAGTACACTTGGTGCTGCAAATTTCAATCTGGAGAAACGGGTTGGGATCTCCAGGATGCATCCACGGCTAGGGACCTCTGGGAGAGTATCTTTAAAGGGTGCGGCCTTTGAGGCAGAATGTGATCTACCTCAACAGCCAATGAATGCACATTGGTCGTTTCAAATTATCAAGTAGCTCCGAAGTTCGGACCGAACCTGTAACCCTGAGAAACTCCAAACCACGGTCAATGGTTTAAATGCTGGAAGGATCTGACCACAAACCAATATGACAGGTAATTTTGGTTTGAAATTAAATGTAATTTACGAGCAAACCAATTTTGTGGGAGTTTCGTGGTTTGGTTTGTTCAGGGTGTGAGAAACCCTGATGCTGAAGGCTTATGTATTAATAGGAGTGCAAAGTAACTTGGCGGCTGACTGCTTGACAGTGTTATTGAAGTCCTGGTTATTGTTATCACCACTGTGCCTAAATAGCTTTGAGCTCACGCGACCGAAACACACTTTCAGTGTTAGTGGTTCTTGGCGTTTGTTCATTCACACTTTCTCTACAGTGAATATTTCTCTACAGTGAAACCTCACAGTCGATGACCTTAACGTCAGCAAAATGATTCATCCGGCGACGTCGGACATTCTTGTCCCTGGTCGTGCGAACTCTTCACTGACGAGACATAAAATATGCTGCCTTCGGCGATGGTTTCGTCAGGTTTCTCAATTGTGGACATCTGTGCATATGAGCTACCGAGGTGGAAAGTACTCAGTCGAGCGGCTTCTTGCCCTGGATGAGTACACACGACAACATTCACTGCTGCACGTCGAGTTTGTATGTGTGACATCATTTCTACCAGCAGAAGCGTTCATTATCGCCCAGGAAGTGGTGCCATTACAAGATCCTACACTCTGTTGGAAGGCAAATTACGGCTTCTGGGTTCGTGCTGCTCTTGTGATCGGCGCAGTTCTTTCTACTGTCATAGTCAAGCCAAGTATTTTCTCAAGGGGTTCGTAGTATCCCGGTACCAACAAATTTCGCTCCTGACTATCGTAGTTGTTGTCCAAATGATTGTCGCTGTGGCCTTTGCGGCGAATGTATGGTTCCCATTCCGTTCACTGTCATCACCTTGGTACCAGCGTTTTACGTGGTTTCGATAGTGTCGATTTGTGTGGTCTTGGGGATGCCTGTCATCAGAGAGGTTCTGGAACACCGAGACCAGCTAATCCGTTTTGGTGCGTTCATAGCTGCTCAGGAGTTTATGGCTCTCATCTATCCGGCGTATCAAGTTATGTTCCATGCCGCAAACAATTCCAGCTTCGAGATGCCAGTGATTCTTCTGCTTCCTGTCATCAAATTAACCGTAAAGAACATCACCCTACGCTGTATGACACTGTCATTTTCACTGTGGACTTCTTTAACGCGTTATACATTTCTACGAGCATGGAGAGCGCTACGTCGCCGTCGACAGTCGTCATCATTGTATTAATTGATACCGTACAGTCTCCTACTGTGATATTTCGTCTGCATCGACGAACAGCTACCGTCTTATCAAGGCCTTTTAAAGGCCGCTTACCAACTTTGTTGGTGAACAGATGACTTCAAAAATCGACAGAGAATACGCATTCGCTCTTGCTTTGTACACAATATTTCTCCGGAATCCTGCGACTTCCTCGACCGACTCGAAAGAATCCCTAGTCAAACGCTGCGACGCTATTCAGCCCCTGCTGAACAGGAAAGCAATCTGCTCGAGAAGTACGAGAAGGTAAACAATCGACGCGAGCAAGCTACTGTTTCACCAGCCCCTGCTCTTGTTTCTGCACAAGAAGCTGATGGATTAAAAGTTTTACCCAGGCGACATGATAGGGTTGCTTCTCCGCACATGGGTGTCCTTCGAGAGGCACTAGAAGTCCTGTTTACAGCGGAGTGTCTGCTGCTCAGCGCGTTTCTTGACGCTTTTGTTCCCTTATTCTATGGCATTTTCATAATCGTTATGGTTCATTTCAAAAGTGCCGAGTACCATTCAGAGCTTGCAGGGATCACAAACGAGACGGTTGGTAACGTCATACTCTCAATCGTGGAGCAGATAGCGTTTGGGATTCTTGCTGGATTGATATACCGAAATTTGAGAATCAACTGCCTGTACCATTTAGCGTTTGTGCTGGAGACACAAAGCGGGCTAATTCAGAGCAAGCTGTTAGCGTGGATAACGATGACGTTGGCTTTCCGTGTTGTGCATTTCGGTAGGTTATGGAAATCAATATGTATCAGCTGCTGCTAACGTTAATATGATTCTTTTGCCATGTCCAGGCGTTGATTTCACGTTCCAGTTGACCTGGCTCGCGAATTCGAGCAAGTGAAAGGTTGAACCAGTGTGGACAAACCTCACGTGCAGCTTTTATTATACTTATACTATCTTGACAGCATTGAGAGATAAACCATATATATCGCTGTCAGTGTACAACGCTTTCATGGGTTATTCTAAAGTTCTCAGTTTGCAGACTGCCAAAGGTGTCGGGTTCCTTGAAACTGATATCCGCTACCACAAAACCCAATCCATTTCCTATAAT
Source organism: Phytophthora hibernalis (assembly GCA_012656075.1). Taxonomy (NCBI): domain Eukaryota; phylum Oomycota; class Peronosporomycetes; order Peronosporales; family Peronosporaceae; genus Phytophthora; species Phytophthora hibernalis. The sequence goes on from JAAKBF010000090.1 coordinate 26,528, forward strand.
AATGGTTGATGAAGACCGATGTAACAATAGGGGGTCACAATTGGCAAATGGTACAAAAATTATGGTGGACTTTCGGACGAAGAAATGGTAGGAGTACTGGCAAAATATGGTAGCGGTCAGATATAAAATGCGTTACCATTATTATTTGTTAGTCTACCCTCAACTTTTTCGTCAGCTACCGCTACCTTCAATCCGTTATGCCGCGCGTCACCGCGCGCCGGCAGCTCATAGCTGACATTGTTAGTGTGGCTGCCGCCCCTTGATGCGGAAGACTACGATGATTTCGTGGTGCTGGACAGCCTGCTCGACGCGTGGCTGCTGGACGACAGCTTTCGCCATCTAACACGCATGTCGAAGCAGACTTTTCAGTTAGTCGCATCCAATTTTTTATAACAACAGCCCGCACCCTCAAGCTTTTTGGTTTTGGCGCCAACTGTAGTCTTCTTCTGCGATCCGAGAACTTTGTTTTGGCAATTAGTCGTCGCGTGATAAGTGAACCTTTTGACTGCCCTTCGTCTTCATCACGGTCGCTCATTGCGTCTACACAGACCAGACGGATACGCGCTGCGTGAGCAAATGCCTACGGCTCAGTGAATATTTAAGACGCACCTGTGATGTGAGTCGAGTGCGTGGCGTAGGTCGCGCTGCTGTAAGCTGGGTGGGCTGTGGGCTGCAGGAGCGCACCTGTGAGGGAGTGCAGGTGAGCGGGGCAGAAGGCAGGGGGCGAATGTACGGCGGAAATCTTTCCTCCGACTAAAAATTGCGACTGACAAGCAAATGGCCTCGTCGGATGGACCGCCACCCGAAAATAGCTTACCATCTCAAAAGGGATTACCTGTGGAAGTGATCCATTTCCGAGATGGAAATTTCCGCCGGCCATAAAAATATGGTTACCATCTCGGCAAGATTATGTTGCCAAAAAAACCAATTCTGACCCCCTAATGGATACAAACAACGACGGAAAAGACGACCTTGACAGGTGTTAATATTGATAATATAGAAAAGAAAACGTGGGAGACTGAAAAAGACGACGTCAGATATAATGCATTCGGATTTGTTATTATTAAATTTCAATATCACATCAAAAACAAAAACAAAACGAACTAACTGTAATAAAATAAGGCAAGCGTAGCAAGTGAAAGTGCGTCTCTCTTCTGTTTGAGGGTGTAGGAAGCTTGCTTTCCCATTTGAAAATGAGAGCATGCCGAGCTTTCCCACACCCGGACTATCGTCTGTCACCAGTCATTTTATTAGAGTCCACAACTTTTATTGATTGGCTAAAATTAATGTATGGACGACTAAAACATTACTAAACGAAGTCGTCTTTTTGTGTCGTACGTATTTTTCCGTCGTTATTTTACATCTTCCAGTGCGTACTCTGCTCAAGTTATTTTCGAATTCTCGATGGATTTTATCTTTATCTTTCGCCGCAAATAGGGTTTTCCTGGTCAAAATCGCATCCCATTCGTGCACCTTCTGAGCCCATGGAGCAGTCGCCGCGCGCAGGCGACGCGCCCAGGAGCGTGTTGGGCCACCAGCGACTCAACGGACTGGAGCGGCCGTTCTCGCGCGACCAAGTGATCTCATGGATTGGCCACTCGCTCTCGGCCCTGTGTTTCTACGTGGGAGGGACCGGGATCTACCTGTGCACGGGTCGAGGTGGCGTGGATGAGGAGAACACCAATACCGGTAGTACAATCACCAGAATGGTAGAGTTCGACCCACTGTTCTACCATCGCTCTACCATGAAATTGCTAATGCAAATTTGTGGTTTGTGTTTGCAGACGCTCATGGCGGCGGCGGTGCATGTGGTGAACTCAATTTTGCTGGTAACGTCCTGGAGATCCTGCGAGACCATCGACCCGGCGGCACCGGTGGAGGACTCGCTGCCTAACGGCTGGTGTGGGGTGAGACTCACAGGCCCCAGGTGGGACAAGACGCGGTATTGTGCGCTGTGCCGGAAGGCTGTGCCCGGCTTGGATCACCACTGCACGTGGCTGCAGACGTGCATCGGCAAGGCCAACTACACTCAGTTCTTCATAGTCGCGTGCACAGGGACGGTGCAGTTCGTGCTGCAGGTCGTGTATGCGGGGCTGTGTCTGCTGTGGCTGCACTACCACCCGCTGGACGACGCCGGCTCGTTCGGGTACGTGGTAGAAGGCTGCCTGATCGCGTGCTTGGTCATCTCCGTGCCCTGCATGTTCATGTACTTCGTGCTGCTGGCCTTCCACCTGTACCTGATGCTGCTGGGATACGGCACGTACGAGTGGATGCTGCGTCGTCGCAAGGAGCAGCGAGCCAAGCAGGAGGCCAAGAGATCCACACACAACGACCAAGATACAGCGGAAATCAGCACCACCTGTACGCGCGAGTCTGTAGGATTAGACAGCAGTGATATCACCCTGACTGTGAACCCGAAAGAGCGAGAACGAGAGCTGACAGTGCTCTAGCCCCCAAATCTGTACACCAAAAGTAGTTAGGACAACGGAGAGCGTCCGTCTCTCCACCCATAAAGCAGCTTCTATTGTCGGCTTACTGCTGCTGCTGCTTGACTTGGGCCACGGCCTGCTCGATGCGCGCGCTCACGTTGGGCAGCAGGCCGATGTGCGAGTCCACGCAGCGACTCACGCACTTGTCCATGTCCTTCTGGGCGCGTTGGATCTGCGCGTCGCTGGGCTTTCCACCTGCAGGAAGTGCGTCCTGAGCCCTGTCTTGACAGTCCTGCACGCCCCGCTGGATGCGGCTCTGGAACGTCTGCATCTCCTGCTGCATGAACTGGTTGAGCTGCTGCGTGGGCATCTGGCAGCGCTCCACGGCGGCCGCCAGCTGCTCCGATGACCAGCTCTTGTTCTCGAACACCTTGGCTGCGCACAGGTACCCGTCTCGCTGCATGGATCGCAGGATGGTACGGTCCAGGCGATCCACCATCTTGCCCACGGCGTCCTGCAGCTTCGATTCGGCCATCTTTGCTTGTGAGATGTGTGGCGTACGCGACTTGCTGGTTTCTTTAACAAATACACACCGGTAAAGTTTACCGTAAACGTTGTTCTCTGGGTTTTATATCCAGAGTGCAACGAGGTCTGAATCCTTTTATTTCTGATACCGTTCGAAATACGATTTGGATACTTCAGCAAAAAGCTTTAACACCCTGCTATATTTGATAACTGGGTTGATTGTTATTTTATTTGTACCGGTTGACCCATCCGCAGGAGATCAGGACAACACACCTCTATGATATGATATAACTTATAATCGTATCTACCTGCAGCATATGATTTATTCAGACCGTTTGAGCAACATTTTGGACGATTTTTTTCTTCGAGCAACACACTGTTTTAAATACCGAGCACCGTGGAGCACGCGGGTCTCTTAGCGAGACGTGATTGACATCGTTGGTTTAATGTAAATGCGAGCGATGCGGGCAATTGTTTGCGTTGACGGGGTGCGTCTCCGACCTGTACTCCTTACCCGCATCACAGCTTGAACGATTGTCAAACAACTGGCGCCACGTTTGTGGGTACATGCTGCAATCGTCGTTCATCGTTAACAAGCACAACACGTGTTCCTCTGGGTGCTCTTGCACCGCAAGCAGCACAGCAAATGAATCGTTCGTCACCCATCGGACCGATTCAGACACGTTAGGCCCGTTCTTAACGGGATCATCGGAGCATGATCGCTATTGAGGCTAGGGGTGCCCGGGGGCATGAGCCGATGGTCGTTCTTAAGAAAATCGTGATCCTGTTCTATAAAGAGACTCGATACTCGACCGTTTGGACTCGGAGCACGGTTTTTGGAAACGCGTTTGCTTTCATTTCCACTTCGGCAAGATGGAGCACGGTGATTCAGCCACAGCAGCACCGAGTAGCAAGTGGACGGCTCGTCAAAAGCCAAACAGTAAACGAGCTGTGCTGCCCCACGTCGGACAAGTATAGCGACTGGAACATGGACCAGCTGAAGCTCGAGTGTACCGCCAGGAAGCTTTCGGTAGCCAAGAATACGAAGAAAGATGAGCGTGTTGCCATTCTCGCCATGTATGACAACTCCAAAGGTGGTGTTGCATTGCTTCTAGACAAGCAACGGCTAGGCAAACGTTCCAAGACCTCAACAGACCAAGATGAAGCGCGTCGTAGCCGACACTGCATGTTTCGCCTCATAAACGTGCTCTTTTCACACGATTTCTTCAAGCGCTTTATTGCTTCCGGGGATCAGCTCACTAGAAAACAATTGGATGAAGGGGGTCTCGGTTTTGGGAGGAAGTGGCTGCTTCATTTAGCACACCGAACGACACATACGATCGCCTCGTCAACAACGACTCCTTGTTTGATGGTATTTGTCCGGACCAGATCACAGTGCATTCCGCAGCCAAAGTCAGAGCGATGTGGAAAGAAGTGCATTCTAACTTCTCAAAAGCTGAGGCACGCAACAAGCTTTCAGGCGCGCATGCAGAATTTTGGAACTTCTGTCAAGGTGACAAGGCAGTCATGTACTTGAACTTGTGGTGCGACGAACGAGGAGAAGGGCGCGAATTTTGCGGGAGCTGTGTTTACAAAGACAACGAAGATATTTCAACTCAGGAAGGTAAATCAATATCAACCACGCCTCCCCAAAATCGCAAACGGCGTAAGAGTGTGGATCCAATTGCCTCTCTGGTTGACACATTTCAAACGTTGGTCGAGACCGAAACTGGAGACAAAAGCGATCTGATTGCTGAGAAGACTGCATTTGCACGTGTGCAGCGTGAACATATCGAGCGCGGGGTATGACAGATAAAATGGCTGCGATTGTCGCCATTCTAACGCGGTACCGTCGCGCTTTAGGTGTTGTGGAGGAACAGATCCACAATAGAACCAGTCAAGGCATACCGATACAGTCCCTATTAGATGAAGAGGAGCGTCTAAAGAATCGAATCGTTCGTCTCCAAGCGAAGGCAGATTTGCTGGAAGATGCGATCGTAGACTGCTAAAAGGGAGACGAAGCAAAGACAATATTTCATTTCCAAAGTACACATTAACTAGTGCATAATGCGATATACGAAGCTAGGTCGCGCCATGTTATTATCTTGAATATGCTCCAACATGACTTGGCGGAGAATGTGTCCATTCTTCAGCTCCAAGTCATCAGTAGTGTCCCCGTTCACGGTACTTTGATAGGTACAGGACTCGAGAGCGTTGTATTCCTGTAAGGCTGCAGAACTGCCGTTCAATCCTGGAGACGACTGAACCCAGTCATCAATGCAAAAGTTGTGCAGCTTCGTAGAGGTTTTTATCACGAGACCAGCGTGATTAAAGTCCACTGTGAGAGGCCGTTGAAATATCTGCCATTTGTTGACTAACAAACCAAGGGACATTTCAATCCGAATGCGTAGCTGCGAAACGTAGAAGTTGTAGTCACTGTACGCTGAGCTTTTAATTTCAGGCTTCGTAAAAGGAACAAGCATCGAGGGCGCAAGTCCGTACGCATTATTGCCAATTATATAGTATCCAAATGGAAGTTCTGCAATGGCGGCACTCAGTGGCCATTTCGAAAAGGCTACACTGTCAGAAACTTTGCCTGGTGAGTTAATGGTTAGGATTCATCCCTTCCAAGGATGAGGTCGGGGTTCGATTCCCCGACGGCGCAACTTTGCCCTCTATAGCCGATAAATTTGCACGACGCATCACACAATGCTTGCACGTTTATTTCGTAGGTGAGATAGTGCCCCGAAAAATGCAGATACGTCAGGTACTCAGCGCCCTGATCTGGCACAACCACCCATCAATGCACCCGACGCAGCCAGTTAAAATGCGGTTTGAACTCAGTGTTGAAAAGTCATCCGCTGCGGCTTGAATAGCGCGAAAATCATTCACAGGGGCTGCTATCAGAAACCGAGGTTGATCACAAATTGCGTGCATGGCTTCCACTAGAATACTGTAGAACGCGGAGGCACGCACCCCCGCAAGCACTCGAATTGTATGGTACGATCCTCCGGCCAGCCACGATATCGTCATTTGGACCATGTTAACAATCTCAATTGGTTTAGTGCCGGTTCTATTTCATGACTGTATCTCGACCCGTTGTACTACCGGCGTCAGCAACTGCACCAAAACGTCAAATGCGGCAGCACTCATTCTATAATACCGCTTAAATTGGCCTTCTAGCAGCAGACGATCGCGGTGAGGAACCCACTCCAAACGCTGACGAGTGACAACCTTTGCGCGATAGCTCTTGGATCGATGCGCCACAGCCACCACAGAGATCACCAAGGAAATTGCAGTGATTTTCATTCCTACAGATGTAGTTGAGATCCGTGATCCGACATTGGATTATGAGCCATTGCTCGGATCACGAGATCACGACGTGAGGAAGCATATGTATTTATATCCGCCAATCATGAAACAGAATCACGGATCATGCCCTGGAAATGCTCCCGTTAAGAACGGCCCTTAACGGTACGAGTTATTTTGAAACGTGCTCGGTATTAATAGCCCTAATTACATATACCACCAGTTTGGAATTGTATTTAATCTGTTGTAAAAGGTGCTGTATTACTATTATTATAGAACTACTGCCTTTATTATTCTGGAGGAGCTTCAGCCCATTCAGTTCTGATGCCGTCCCCTTCGTTCGTGTATCTAAATCCTTATAGCGTGTCAATATAAATTGTGATGACTGATGTTGCACTTTTTATAGGTGGTTTCTTCTGAATAAGGCGCTGTTTTAGTAGCCGCAAATAAGCCCACAAATAACGCGATACGGTGCTTGCTTTCTTCTACATGCAAATGAGCTCAAGACGAGTATGGCGCAGCAGCAGCCGCAACTTGCTCGCTCATACGCCATTTTCGTGTACTATTGCGTCGTATTTCTCCCACTTGATTCGATTCGCATTAAAATGCTATGATCTATACATGTACATGTACCGAGCTCGATAGTTGTCTCACTATCACTACCCTGTCCGAAATTACTACTTCGAAGTACTAACGTTACCGAATCATACCACCCCACATCGTCTCTTTCGCAACTTCCCATACATAAAGGTGAATTTTTCGCATTGATCGAGACTCATTCCGTTAGTGAACTAGAGGATTGGGCTGGTAGTGCCCTTTATTCTCAGTTTTGATTGTGATTTAGTTCGTATTTTTTCGCCAAGCGCAACCTGTTGCCATTGGCAACATGCTAGCCGGATATCAAAATGTACGCTAGACCAATATGTTTTCGCCTTCATATGAGTATCGTTTCTATCAGTATCTCCTAATCAATTCAAAAATGGCGAACATGAATACGAAATGAATTTTGCACAACGAATTCCAATCCATCTTTCTAAATACACTCTCTTTGAAACTTAGTTTGCTGAGCTCAAAAGTAAAATCCAGAGCTACTCCGTGCGAAGTCGCGGCTTTGTATTAGAAGTAGTAAAATAGTAGTATATTTAAAAACTACTAAAGTACGGTACTAATATTTTCATACTACATATACATGTACACTCTCCAAATCGCCTCGGAATACGCGAGACGATTTGCTGTGAGGACCCCTGCCGGCCGCAAGAGCTGGACCTCCAGGAACAGACGGGAGACGAAGCCGCCCACGGCGGACATCTACGTCGACCGCAGTACCACCCATGGGACGTGGGGGTCAGGGCCGAGCCCCAGATCCACCAGACGGACGGGGAGGACGCGCAGCGCGGGCCGAAACCGCCATGGCCACCAAGACGGCGGAGCCATCCACTTCAAATGAAAATCTGGGTGGACCACACCACAATCTCGATGGCCCACACACACAGGGCCCCAATCAACAAGAAGCAGCGACCCCGCCCTCGGTGCTTGTGACGACACAATCGGACGCACAAAGGGAGGGCGGAGCGCGGCAATCTGATCAACAGGACGGACAGCAGCGAGCGTATGGACGGCAGTCACAATCGCACCCAGAGTTAGCTGCCGACACGGTGAGTTATGCTGCTGCGGTGAGAAACGGCAGCGCCATTCTACCAGTTGAGGCAATCCAGATCCCGCGCACGATTGCTGGGCAGTGGAAACCAAGGAACGCCATCTCCTGCTTGACACGCTGAGCGAGGAATGGCATAAATCGAGTGCACCGGTGGACACAGCCCACCAGCCAACGTTACGCCGCGCAGCCCTAGGGACGTCAGAAGTGCGTGACGACTCGACCCTGAGACAGCTCACGGCAACGGAGACGGAGACGCTGCTTGAGTTTTTGAATGGAGGGTTGGAGCTGCCTCATGCGCCGGTTTTCCTGAAAGCTACGATGCCTCTCTTACAGAGAGCCATGCTGGAGCAATGTTTTGAGTCACACTAGGTGGTGCTACTGACAGCGGATGTGTCCCCGGCGGCAAAACTGAGGCGCAACATGAACCATCAGACGCTCATAGCTCAGCTGTATGCGGCTAATGCAGATTCGGCGCGGGGTCGCCAGATGCTCAATCGGATCATGGATGATGTGAAGAGGCTGAGCTTCGATGGAGTCCACACGCTGAGATTCGTATCAACTCGAGACGGATTGCAGAGCAGTACATGGGCCTTGCTTTCAGACTGAAATGCACATGCATTGAGCTGGAGGACTCAGGGACAGGAGGGGCGACGGGAACATACAAACCGGCGAGAATCCGACGGCAGTATGCACTTCGCGTGTATGGGGCGGAAGCGATGGGACTGATGGTCCTATTATCCGCTCTAGGGCAACTACAGGGCGTGAACGTCGTAGACGCGGAGCGGCCCAGACTGGACTCGAACGATATCGTCGACAACAGATACTATTTGCTTCGCTTTGATGATGAAAGCTGCCCACCAGAGCTGCGCGGAGTTACGAAAGTGGAGATCAATGGGCAGGTGGTGACACTACATCATCACGTGATGTACCACCGCTTGCCGTATGCTCGGTGCTACGCCCCCTTTCATAGGACTGGTTTCTTCAAAACGAAACAACTCCATCTGGAACGACAACACGCGAAATACAAGCGCACGTACCAGGGACCGTTCCCAGTCTATCACGTAGTACCTGCAGTCCAGTATCAACATACGGACGGCGATAGCTTGGCACATTTCCTAGCAACGCTACAGCAGGAGTTGGCCGGATCACTGTGAAGCTGGGACGTCCACACAGACCCCAGCACTATTGGGTGGCCTCGAGTACTGGGGACATTACTTCGACGGGACAAGCACTGGCTGGAGGCAACCCACCTTCACCAGGACGGAACCATCCGAGGGCAGCGGAATCGACGACGGGGCCTTCGGAGGTGTTCCCCGCAAGCTCCGACGGTTTTCAGAGGGTCAAGAACACTCACCGCCGGACTCAACCAAGTGGAGAGAAGCAGGAGGCTGCAGGACCTGGAGACACCGCGGGTGGCACTAGAGCAACACCTGAGCACCAACAACAAGTGGACCGGTCGAGGGGGTGCCCAAGCCAACGACGGGACGCGAGAGGCCAAGGACAGTTTCTCGAAGGTGGAGAAGCGGCAGAGTATTGGCGGACTCAAGCGCTCTACTACGCCAAAAGCTCCACCAGCCAAAGCAAACCCACCTGCATTCGTCTAATTCCAACGCGAGAGGGCTCGCGGCCGATATGAGGTGCTGGATGAGGACGATGAAGAAGACAGTGACAACGACAGCGACCGCGAGTTGGACGAGGCGCCCTATGCGTGTACACCGACGGATCAGCCGATTCTGCACGAGCCGGAGCAGTACGACAAGAGCTCGGCGAAAGCCACGCAAGGTCTTCACCGAGGCCATCAATTGCCTTCGGCGCCGACGGAGCATACAACAGGGGCATCGCACCTACAGAACGAAGTGGACACGGACATGGTGAGCGACGACGAATCAGTACGTGGGCTCATCAGCCCCTTCGTTCACGCAATCTCCGGCTGCAACACCGGGGTCGGAATTCCCTTACTCTATGGAATCGGAGGGGCTGGACGCAGAGACGATCACGGAGGAGAAGGCCGAGTTGGTGCCGACAGCAAAGGTGGCCAAACAATGTGACAACGCAGCCACAGCGGGGGCGAGCACTAGCACAACAGCACCGTCGCTGAGTCAGGATGGTTTTGCGCTGGAACAGATTACTCCGGCGCCAGGGATGCCGCAACAGCTCCCTGTTTTCCTCTTACCTTTCAGGGGTCGCTTACTTTGTTCCGGCGAACGGTCAATGTGCGTACACAGCGTTGTATGCGTCCACGACCACGACGGTTGAAGCAAAGCTCCAGTTCACAGCGGCCGTGGTGAAAGGAGCGAATGTGGTAAAGCGCTGTATCTACACTCTGATGTTGACCAACCTCGCCAATGACGTGGAATGTAACGTAGTGGACCCATGCAAGGAACTGCAACGTCTATATCCGACTCAACCTCCGCCTACAGACGTAGCGGTGGCGACGGCTGCCCTCTACACCCACTACACGCAAGAGCGCGCTCGCACAGTCAACGCCCATGTACCTTCGGCCTTCAGGGCGGGTACAGAGGTCCTCCGCGCGATGGCACAATATTTAAGAGAACCTTTGTTCGTGCTGGAAGTGGACACCCACAATGATGCTCATGTCCAACGATATTACTACTAGGAGTACACGTTGCCGAACGGGGACACCCACGAAACTGGCTGCGGCGGCGCGATGGACGCCAGGACGGCGAGAACTATGCTCGACCACTACGCTAGACTGCATGTCTTGCCGGTTTTCATAGTTTTCAAGAGGCACGAAGGACACTTCTACGGTGTCCACCATGGGGATGTCACCACCAAATGACAGGCGGAGGGAGATGCAGATTGGCCGACCATCAACTGCAGGACGCACCACTGGTACTCAGAGGTGATGGCGCACATCGATTCCATGCAGGAAGATGACGCAACGATCACTGTCGTTATCGGGGCGTTAGATCGCAGAGCCCGACTGGATGTGATACACGACCGCTTACGACTGGACAAACTCGATAGCGTATACTATGATATCGCCATCTTGGAAGACGGATTGGCCAAGGAGGCGAAACGTCTACTCCACAAGGCCGACGCAGAAGGGGATGTGGCAAGGCTGTATGACGCTCATTATGGCGAAGGCGAAGAGGCTAACGTGAGCATAAGCTTCCGCATATCTCCCCACGGCAGAGTGGCGCTTCCTACGTATCAACGAATCCTCAATGCGATACGGCTAGAACCAGAATTGCTCTCCGACCGCTCCAAACTCGAACAACTCAAGAAAGAAAATGAGGCGGCCATTTCGAACTGGAGAAAGCACGCTTCGACAGCTTTTAAACCTTCACGCACGAATAGCGAGGGGGAAACGTCGTCACGCTGCTGCAGGGGCTGCTGTCTGATCGTCCGGTCCTTCATGACCTGTTCAAATGCTTACCTTTTCCGGAGCTAGCAGAGAAGATGATGCCCACTGAATTGATACAGCGCTGGGGTGAATTGGAGGCGTATGACGTGCAAGTGGCCATGCTCCGTGAGATGTTGGTGGACGATGCGACTCCAACCCACGCCAAGAAATTCAGCAGAACGTGGCTAGCTGAGTGCAACGCGGATAGTGGGGCCCATAGGGATCGAGTGGTCGCGCGCGACATGGGGAGATGGAAACGGCTGCAAGCCATGTATGAGGGAGCCTCAAGGGGGGTGCCCGCTCGACGTCAGCAACGATTGCTGGAACATACTGCAGCTGCTACCTTTCGCGACGTGGGCCTGGGGCCACACCGTGGGGCCGCAGTCCAAGAACACGCTTGGGATCCGTGTATCGTGCTCATCCAGCGGTGCGGCAGGCATGCGAGACGGTCGCAGCTAGAGGGGACTGGGGAGACCTGGTGGCCCTACCGACTGGTATAACGTGGGAGGATAGACTAGCTGCGATGGCAGCTGGACTACCCTCCTCGTACCGATACTAAGGCACACAATAGTCTCCGGTGAGGACACAGCGCTGTCTCGGAGGCAACCGGGTCGGAGTTCTCAGAATTAGTAGTGGAGGGCTGACTCTGACGAAAACCACCCACAACACGCTCCTCGTGCAAGGAGGGGACAACGTGAGACCGAGGAGACTCGTACTCACACGACCACCACATGGAGCAAGGCGAACAAGGCCAAAAGGAGGCAGAAGACTACGCCTCCAAACCACGACATTGCCGAACAAGCGCCACAGAGGGAGAAGACCGAGGGGTGCCAAGACAACGCACGCTCGGAGATTTCTTTCCGACGGTGACGACGGACCAAAGAGATAGACAAGTACGAAGGGCGTTCCGACAGAGAGGAAGCGGGACATAGCGACGCTGAAAACAGAGGAAGGCCGAATGGACCGTGCCACGCCGTACTGTGGAGCCGTTTCATCAGCATGAACGAACGTTCAGCTGTGTGACGCAGAACCTTAACGGATTTGGGAGCAGCGAGGCTCACAGAGATGATTTTTCGCGAGTTTCGGCACGAAGACGGACACGGTCGACAAGACGTCATCTTTTTGCAAGAGACGCATGTGGAGCCGGCTGAGGTGGATCACATCAGCTCACTACACGCGCACGCTTGGGGATTCCGAACACCGGAAGCTGGGAGTGCCCTATCGTTTTGGTCACCATCGACTCAACGCAAGGGTGGAGTGGCCATCCTGCTGGACCCGTACGGCATCTGCAAGCGGTCACGCCGGTGCTGGAGAAGGAGTGGAACAGCCACTTCATGGCAGTGACGGGCACGTCTACAGGGATGATCATACTGATGATGTGCGTGTACGCCCCGCACATACGCCCCCGCCAGAGAGAGACTTTCTACCAACGGCTTAGCAACATGGACTTACGTAAGGTGGACAAGTCGATCGTCGGAGGCGATTTCAACTGTACGATGGAGTCTAGGTTGGACCGCAGCTGATTTTGGAGGACGTCGGAGCATGAGTCTCCAGCGCTGGCGAACGTATTGGCAACATGGGGGTTAGTAGACACACTAGAGCCTCCGGATGACTAAGCCCATCTGGATATCGACGAGTACTATGACTGAACTCACACATATCGCTATACGGTTCGATAAGGCGTCGAGGCTACTGCATGCTTGGATAGATGGTATATTTCGGCTCCACTGGTAGAATGGGTAGCGGCAGTGGACGTAGGTCGCACAGGGACCCGAGCGGACCATAATGCTGTCCGCCTCCACTTGCGGAGCCCAACTGACCCAGTCAGAGTCAGGAAACCGGCTAGAGTCTACCCACCGCTGCCGATCGCAGCGAATGCGGTTCGCGAGAGCATGCTCCTTAGGCTGCAAGCGTTTCAAGAGCAACTGCAGACGGAGGCATGCACGCCAGAAGGATGGGCACTAGCATGGGACACCCTCAAAGTGAAGCTGAGGAAGGAGACACTGGGACTATTCAAGAGCCGAAGGAAGACAGCGAGAGCACCTACAAGCAAAAATGCGGCGCCTTCCCAAACAAGAAGCGACTGAAAGAGGCGAATGCGGGGAGTGCTCCAACAGTGGCCTCCATCACGGACTCACTGGAAGTCCTCTCCATCAAGGATGGCCGCGGTAGTACGCCGATGCAGCGGGTCCGGAACGCGATCAGCACTTGCGCAAAGGGCCGTGCAGCTACCCAGCAACGAAGGCTGTTTCGCGAAGGAGGATATAGCAACGACAAGACCACGCGACAGATGTTCAAGAGGGTCAGCACAAAGTATGCGGACAACGAGATACACAAGTTGGACGCGGCGAGTGGGCACTCCACAAGGGGGTGCACGAGAAGGCCGACACGTTGGCGGACGCGTGGACTCCGATTTTTCAATAACGTGGGTTCACGCCAGCGGCAAGATCAGAAGTCCTGAGCTGGCTAGGGGCGAGTGGGCAGTACAGTGAGGTGCTCGCGGATCTCGCCTCACCTTTCACAGAGGCTGAAGTGGCGGAGGCCATCGGGACTTCAACGTCTGGAAAAGCTTGCGGGCCCGATAGGTTGGGCAATGATTGGTACATAGATTTTGCGGAACAGCTCACGCCTATTTTGACGACACTTTTCAACCTATGGTACCCCTCGGGGGCTTTCCCAGCGTCCTTCTTAGAAGCTGACATCTTTTGTCTGAAGAAGGGAGGAGCGGCTCAAAACCCATTGAACTGTCGACCTTTGGCGTTGCTGGACACCGATTACAAGATCCTGATCTGGATGTTAGCCACCAGGACGAGCAGAAAGTTGAACGGGATCGTACACCCCAATCAGAATGGCTTCGTGCCGTTCAGGACGATCCACGCGACCATTGACCTGTTCACGAGTGCCCAGGTGGCAAAGAAAGATCCAGCCATGGCAGAAGCGCTAGCTCTGCTCTTGGACTTCTGCAAAGCATATGACTCGGTCGACAGGGACTTCCTGTGAGATGTCCTGCTGTGGCTGGCATGTCCTAGCGAGTACGTGACGGCCATGCGGAATCTACGACGGAACGAGAGTGCGGTTCTTAGCTCATTGTTACCGACCGAGATGGGTGCAAGTGACTTGTGGCATTCGGCAAGGATGCACGCTTGCGCCATTGCTGTTTCTATTGGTGCTGGAGGCATTATACAAGAGAATTGATGCAGAGCCCGAAGTCACAGGGATTCTGCGTCGCAGCGAGGCTGGACAGGTGCACCTAAACGTGGGCGGTTATGCTGACGACACCGCCAGCTACGTGAGATCGTCCGCGGAAGTGAAGATCATCCTGGACTTGGCTAGAGTGTTTGCATTGGCGTCGGGGCTGCAACTTAACGAAGAAAAACACTAGTGATCGCGCTGAACCCAGCAGCGGTCGCTACGATGGCTACTCTACCTAAGTCGCTCAAGGTACAAGCGATCACGAAACTGTCCCGGTACCTGGGCATCCCGGTTGGGAGTGTTCCGGACGAGGTATACACATGGCAGCTTGCCCGGACTCAAATAGTGACTCGGATAGCTTTGGCAGCGCGAAAGACGATGACGGCTGACCAACGGAGCCTCGTGGTAATGGTTGTGGTGGTTCCCAAGCTCCTATTCATTGACCGTCACCACTGGACCTCGTCCAAAATGATCCAGGCGTTTCAAAAATGATACACAACTTGGTGTGGCACGCACGATTCACGGACGAACCGGTGAATGGCAGAGCATGGCTAAACGGACACGTGGCCGCACTGCCACGGAAACAGGGTGGACTAGCCATTCCAGACCTAAAGCTGGAATTGCTCGCGCACGCAGC
This sequence comes from Phytophthora hibernalis, assembly GCA_012656075.1. NCBI lineage: Eukaryota > Oomycota > Peronosporomycetes > Peronosporales > Peronosporaceae > Phytophthora > Phytophthora hibernalis. The sequence goes on from JAAKBF010000090.1 coordinate 41,644, forward strand.
GGTGACAGTGAAGTGCTGGGCACTCGAAGTGGACATGGACACCCAAATTGTGGGCGACGTCCTCGCGGGCGACCAGTATACGGGTACGACGGTGGCGCTTTACTTGACTCCACGACACACGGAGCCATCCACGCATGGAAAAGTATCAAAGCTGAAGACAGGGGTGATCCTCTGTAACATGTACGGCGGGGTCGACTGGCAGCCAACGAAGCCGGCGATGGTGGTGGCACTACACTGCATGACGTAGTTCCGCGGCACGCTGAGCTACTATTGGAGAGGACGGAGACTATGTATTGACACGGTCTCGATGAAGGAACGGCTGAGCGCAAAGTACATCGCGGAGGAAAGGAAACAACATGGAGTGTTCTGTACGGAGTGGCTACCGTACTTGGTGCTATCGGAGTTGAGACTCTACTCGGAGACGAGAAACATCGTCAACCCGAACACTCGGTTTCGGAAATTATACACCAAATGGCGCAAATTGACGTCTTACATTGGCGGTGGACGACTACTGGCGATCTGCTAGTTACGGCGCTCTGCACGAGGGTCACGACGGCGGTCCAGCGGCAGAATAACTACCTCATGCAGGTGATGCTGCTGAACTTCCCGCAGCTGCTTCGATCAGGGGACCACAGCGGCGCGGTGCGGTATTTCACGAAGGTGGAGGACCATGTGCCCATCCAGCGCAGGCTCACGCAAGACCGCTTGCTCATAGGTACGGAGCGGGGTGCCATGACGCCAACGAAAGCACAAGCGATGAGGTCGCACAGGGACGTAACCACCACCATGCAGATGGAGGTGGGGACTGCGACCAAGGTGCTCGGTGTCCACCCGCATCCGAGACTAGCTCGAATGGCCTGCTTGTGGGCGGGCTCACGACGGTGGAGGACACCGCGGAAAAAGTACAAGGAGATCGTTGGAAAAAGAGCGACCAAAGCACGATGCTCCAACTAGAACGTCAGGGGTGCTGGGCACGACTGAATACTGCAGTGGCGTCGGGCTTAGACGCTCTCGCGTGGAAGAGGATCCGTCGAGTGGTGGGGCTGAACCCTTGGGGCGAACAATTGCTCCTACGTGTCAAACATCAAGCTATCTCGGTCTACAATCCCATCTCCGATGGCCTAGACTGACCTCATGGTGGGTGTGAAAGGGCGCGGAGGATAGATCTCTACCATGTATTTTAGGAATGCCCGGCGGCGAAGACGCTGAGGAAGGTACTCGTGGCCAAATGGGAATCTGCGGGGCTGCGATTGGAGTTTTTGGAGGAGGCCATCTTTGGGCTCGCGCTTCCCACGTTTCCACGAGGTCTTGTCACTGCAACATGGGCGATCATTGCGGAACTCACTGATGACCTGGTGGAGGTGATTGCAGACACGGTCGACCGTTTGGCAGCCAACTGTTGGAGCATGGGGGCTGCTTTGTACTTGCTGGCGGTGTGGAGGTGGAGAATTGCGCACTTCGACGTCAACAACGATGTTTCAGAAGAGTATAACACAGCCGGCCTGAAGAACCGGATTCGTAATGGACACAGGGACGTGACTAGAGACTTTGAGACCGCTATATCGCTACCCATTCGAGACAAGATCAGTGATGCTATCTGTGAGGTGCTTGGGTGGCCATGATGCCAGTCTCCCGCGTCAGGGCCATTGTTATTTCGTCGCGCCTGCGGGGATTAAAGGCAACACCACGATCAGCCATTGCAGCGGTATGCTCGTGGTGAATGTGTACCCGGTCTCGTGCAACTACGTGATCCAGTACGTGAGCAGTGCAACGTACGCGGGTGGGCAAATGACATCCTTCCGAGCTGCCCAACTGGGGCTCCTACGTGGACTACGCCGATGCCTAGCTTACAAGTGGGCGCCGATTCATGTAATGGGGGACAATGCTGACGTACAGCGCCAACTGACAACACGAAAACCGCCAAGGGCCAAGCATCTCAAGGGAGATTATTGAAATACTCGGAGAGCCGTAGATGCTGCGGAGGTCCTTAGCTGGTCGACACAACTACGCGACCAAAACAGAACAACACAAGAACTGGCACGCATGGCGAAGTCAACTGAACAGGTCATGGAGTGGAACGCAGCGGAACTGCCAGGGGCGGGAACACGCTGGAAGAGCATCACCGTACTCATTCATGACGACGTGAAGCAACGGCTTCAGGCGCATGCGAAATCGACCACTTCGGTGGCCGTAGAGGACACGGTGTAACTCTAGGGGACGCCCTATGCTGCAGGCAAACGGACGGCGGTGGAGGACGGACTCGCGGATCGCAATACTGGCATCTGCTGAGGATGGGCATTAGGTGGCGTTAGCTCTAACTAGTTAATTGACATTAATGTACCTCACTTCAAATTTAAATTCAATACATGTACCTGTAGGGGATGGGTCTGGTGATCTAGCGTTAGGGAAATCAATAAGTACGAAACCAGAATATGTCCGGTTCTCGTGGTGAGTATCACACGACAAGTGGCAACGTCTCACTGCCATCGTCTCTTCGGTAGCAGCGCACGCTCACCCCCACGCCAAATATGTCCAGCGTTAGCAACTCTAGCCCCGGAAGCGCGGGATGTGAACCCTCGACGCTCCTGTCTGTGCTTAGTGCTGCATCGTTAGCGAATGCTCTCGGCTACAACGACATTGGGGCGAATCCATTGGGTTCTGCGCTCGAAAGGCCAAATGCCAGCGCGTCAGTCCACATAGCTGATGGGGTTGGTGGCGGTGACTACAGAGGCGGCTCGGTCGAAACGGGTACAAGGGTAGTATCGCGTTGGGTTTTGGGAGTGCTCGGCCTCCAGTTTTTGGTTGCCTTTGCTGGCGGAAAGTGACCGGCGTGCTCTGATTGGCGGATTTATTTCCCGCGCCCCAGTGATCGAAGTAGTATAGTGACTGATGACACGAAGTGGCTGTGGATTTTTCCCAGCCGCTGAGCTCGACTGTCTGATGGAATATTTGGACTGGATGAGTGGAGAAACATACAGTATGGCGTCAGTGTGTAAGGTGTGACAAATGACCGTTGGGAGTGAAGTGGACTAAATATGCAAGCCAATGATGGGCCCACAGGTCGGGAGGTGTCCATCGGATGAGGCCTCACTCGGTGAGATTAGAATACACCATGTCCGGACCGCCGATTCCCTGACAGCAGGACAACCTAAGGTATAAAAGTGCTCTCGGCGAACGTATCCCGAGTAGCAGCCTGCCTTGACTTGGTTCGAAGCACCAAACATAATCCATCAACAACCCCATGACATTATGTCAACACCAACACACATGACCGCCGTGAGTGATACAAACTCCAGCATTCAAGTACAAGCTTCGAGGGTCATATCTCACTGGATGAGGTTCCACTGGATAAAAATACTCTCGATGAGATTCCCAATCCAACACCAACACACCCCAATCTGAAGATGTACTATATATTGAACGACCAAGAATCATGAAGATAACCTGAACGAGCCAAGATCGACGGCGACATCCTGGATGAAGGTCGGACTCGGAGAAGGGTCGGTTCCATTATATCTTTTCCATGGAACTGTACCCACGCGTCATCATCATCAAATGATGTGTGGCCCTGTACCCAGATGCGTACCGTCATCAATGATGTGTGAGCGCACAATAAGTTCGCCATCATCCATTCGCATAGTGAAATCAAGTCAAAGTCAGTGAAGTCAGCGGGAGCGGACGGAAGATAGGAGGAAAGACAGACAAAACAGACCAAAGATAGCGAAGATAGATAACAACAAGCAGAGTTCAATTTGCCAAGAGCAAGACACACGGTCTCGCAGAAGTGCGGAATTGTCGGAGTCTAGTGGCGCGCGGAGGTCAAGTTGCCCGGACCAATTTCTGGGGGATCGAAGCTACGGATACTCGAAGCCACGCCGGAACACGAGTCTGGCTGCGTGGCTCCCGAAACGATCAAGTTCGAATGAGGCGGGACTGACTGGTCGTGTGGTTGGACTGATCCGTCTGTTCACAAACCTAGTTGCGCGTTGCTCATTGAGTGGCGTTCATTTCATATTACCCTGCGGTGTTAGGTGGTTGTAGTAGTCACCTCTAAGACTTGATTGATCGACTATTGTGTGAAGAAGAAGTGTATTTGTGTGTGAAGAAGAAGATAGTCCCTTACTAAGTGAGGGTGGTTCGCGTTGAGTGAGAATTCATCCAGAGTTGATCAGAACTCTGGGTATTAGCTCCAAGTGAGACTGGCGAAAAGACCCCCACTTTAGGGTCTAGAAGAATTTATTGTGGGCGTATATTTGTATGTGGAACTCTGTATTTTGTTGGGTTGTCTGAAGGAGAGATCTATCTGTGGTCCACCTCATTCAGTCGTGCCTCGCTGCTTATTTCAGTGAGTTGGCGGAGCTCGGTGCTCATCCTGCATTCAGTTTCGTGTAAGCTAACAACTCATTTCAAGCGGTGTAGTCCGGGATACACGAAGGTAAACGATACATATAGGGATTGCCACAAGGACACACGTCACACAGGGTGATATTATCATTCAGTGGTTCAAGGCATCCTCATTCAGATAGGGTCTGGGAGCGCTATAAAAACACCTCTGGACGAAAAAGGCGTTCTCCCGCCTCACCACACCGAGGTCTCGGCCGGGTATAATAAACTCCTGGCCGAGGGAACGAACCCTCGTTTGTACCCCTTTCAGTTTCGAACCTCGGTCTCATAGAGCCGGGTACGAGATCACTTACTGGGATCTGTTCACACTGGATATTTGTATTTACATATAAGAATAGCTATATGATTGACTACAGTGACTTTCAGAGCCATAGATAAACAGAAATAAATCAGCAGTCTTCCCCCAAATCACCATAGGGTCAAGTCCGTTTTTGGTAAGTCTAGATAGCTTATCTTAGGGCCTGGATACGCTCGGCTACGTGGGATGCCTGTCAACGAACTCAAGGTGTATTGACGAGGGTTTGTTGCTGGTCAGTCCAAGAGATTAGAGTGGCCGAGTGTTGGGAGGAACGAGAAGCGTCGTTCACCATATATTATAGTGGAACCGAGTGTTCCATACATATTTGACTACCTGCCGAGGTTTTTCCTCGGCAAACCGTGTTAGGCTTGACAGCCGGTACCCTTTCTTCTGAGGGACTGCGGGGGTTGCGCGAAAGCGCAATATTGCATAATAGCCCTCGCTCGTGGCTAGTGGCGCAAGTTTTGGGTTGACCTAATACAACCTAGGTGTCTACAGCCAACCCGGCGTAAGGGATCGTTCCTGGTCTTCAGGTATCGATCCAACGCTCGTTGACCATTGAATTGGAAACGAGTGCTGTTGGTGGGACTCATACCCTTTGGTAGTGAGTTTTTCTGCGTATTTCTACACGACAGTAGTGACCAAAACTAAAGAGAGCGTGAAGTACACCTTCTAAGAAAGGCAATACTGTGCTGGAATGGTGCGATGTCATGGTTCGAGACTTGGCGACTTTTCGCTATGAGACACACACGGATCGCTTTAGGGAAGGCCAAAGAACAACGCGGCAGTCAAGGCTGCGTGGCTGCTAGTTGAGACGGAGATTAGCGGCAACCAGAAGACGACTATTTCGTCTGAGCAGTGCAAGAACAAGGTACAAAGTGCAACAATGCCTTGTTTAATGACTTCTACTACTAACATAATGTATGATTGACTGAAATGTGGTAAAGTTGCAGTGGCTGAAGCGAAATTGGGCGGAGTACAACGCTGACGCCAGAGCTACGACATATCATTTTCGTCATCATCGTCGTCAAAAGAACCATCTTCAGAGGTAACGTGGTACATCACTGCCACTAATGCCGCTTCCAGTTGAGCGGGCCATCACCGAGGATTTGCGTCGGTTCGTCTCCGATCTCTTGATCAGCGGCTGCTCCGTCAGAAGTCTCGGACGTTACTGAATTGGTGTCCTCGTCGGACGAGTCATCATTGGCAGACCCGTCCGAGGGTCGGAGCGTCACCGTAATGATGGGTCGGTCTCGTCGTCTCGACGCCTCGGTGTTATCCCCAACGTATGTCGTTTGGTTGGAATCATCGGACGGGCGAGACAGTTTGCGATGAGGGGTCAGATAGACTCGACGTTCTACCACGGGCGGCTGGTTCGCTAACCTTCGTCCGTATAGCTGGCATTCGCGCTTGAACAAACCCTCGTCTCGACACTCTGCATACGCCAATGCCTGCTATTCTTCATACTTTGCCGAGTTCAGACGGGTATACTCCCTTTGTCGCGGAAGGTCGCCTTGGTGTACCCACATAAGTACAGGTTCGTGCTTCGCACAATAAGCAACCTTCGGAGACACATTTTTTAGCCGGACCACTGTTGGCTGCCCCGGTCGGAACCTCGTTACGGTGGGTACTAGGTTCCCAACCCGTCGGATATCAGGAGTACTCAGAGGTGGTTTTTGTCGAGGTAACTTGATTTCTCCCCACTCGCGCCTATTGATTGTCAGATTCTCGGTCGAGCCTCCAATCACTTGCATGTTGTATGGTTCTTCTCCTGCAGCGCTCTGTGACCTCGAGGATCACTCGTTCGAAGCATGCCCGTCGTCTGAGTACTCGTCCGAGTATCGGTCATCATCGACAGAGTAATACCTGTCGTCCGAGTACTCTTCAGGGCATCGGTCATCATCGACCGAGAAAGATTCGTCGTTCGAGTACTCTACAGTGTATCGGTCGTCATCGCCAGAGTAATACCCGTCGTTCCAGTACTCGTCAGTGTATAGCCCATCATCGCTAAAGTAATACCCGTTGTCCGAGTACTCGTCAGAGTATCGGTCATCGTCGACCGAGTAAGATTCGTCGCTCGAGTATTCGTCAGTGTATCGGTCGTCATTACCAGAGTAGCGTCGGTCATCATCGCCAGAGTAATACTCTGAGCCATAGTCCTCGATGTTTTAAAATCCTACTCTGCGTTCTTGAGTACCCTCCACGCAAATCGACCGATCTTATCACATTCAGTGCAGCTACTATACTCGTTAACGCGTCCGTCAGCGTCTCGGTCGGTACTGACTTTCATCCCGACGGCGATTCTCGTCTAGGTAACGGTCGTCTCGGCAACGATTGTCCCCTCGGTTTCGTCGGGCTCGGCGATAACTATCCCGTGAATTATCGGGTAGCCCATTTTCGCTTCGGTGTCCATCTTCGTGACTCCGAGTATGTCGGACCGAGGTCTCACGTCTCGAATCTTGTTCGCGGCGACGGAGGGTGTCGTTAATCATCCCCTACAGGTCGTGAATGTCCTGGCACGGACATGACCCAAGTATTCTTCCAACCCTCGGTCCTCGCACGAATCTAGAAAATGCTCGATGTGGTCCTTGGCTTCGCGCCTACCGTGTTCAAACTCCAGTGTCGCGAGCATAACCGTTGAGTCGGTTGAGGTAGCATTGCCGCGAAATACCGAGTCTTTGCAGACTGGTTAAAATGTGAGCAGTAGTGCTTGACGAACGCATCTGTCAACAAATTCCACGTACGCCTCGTCTTGCGCGGGAGCTGTCGGTGCCAGTGCAGAGCCCCGTCCTGGAGACTCATCTCAAACACCATGCACCATTCGTTTGGCGGTGTGCGCGTCCCTTTGATATCATAGATGAAAGCTCGGAGCCACTGCATGGCCTTTTCGCCATTATCCCGGAGTCCGAAGTACGGCTTGATATTGCCGAGGGGCAGATGTGTGACAATTTTAGGTCTCGGTGTCATGCTCCCGTTCTCCATAAAGACAAACTCTCGGATTTGGCGCGCCCACTCTCTCGTTAGGCCACCCCCGTGGTCTTCAACGTCGAACTAACCTTCGTCAGACGAGTCGTCGCAGAGATCGTAGTATCGACAAGTTGTCTGATCTACTTCAAGACACTCTATTGGTGGCTGGGGTATCTATATTTAGAGGAGGCCGGCCCTCACTCGACCGAGAATTCGCATACTCGGCTATCACCGACGATCGAATATCGTTGGCTCCATCTTCATTGTGCCCGTGAGCTGGTTCGGGACCAGCCACTTCGTCCAATTCCTCGGTGATGTTTCGCGCGAGCGACCTCACCCCTCCGCTGCGTCCTGCAGATACTGCAGCGGCTTCCAAAAGCTCGGTCATCGCTGCCTTCTGTTCCAGGTTATCTTCTTCATTGGCATCAGAGTAGTACATCTGCTCGTCAAATTTGCCCGAACTCTCGTTGGCCGGCACCAATGTACTTAGCGTCGTGAACGGCGAACCGGAGCGCATCGAGTCCTCGGTGAGCGTCCCACTTGACTTCATCGGCCTTTCTGGTCCCGTTGACTTCACTCCTTTCGCCATTTCTATCTTTTTTCTCTCGAATGTTCGTTAGGGTAAAACCAATATACAACCAAGATACACAGAAAGTTACACCAATCCCGGGTTGCGGCGCCAGTTGTCGTGTAGGAATACGCAGCAAATCTCACTACCGAATGGTATGAGTCCCACCAACAACACTCGCTTCCCATACAATGGTCAACGAGCGTTAGATCAATACCTGAAGACCATGAACGATCCCTTACACCGTGTTGGCTGTAAACCCTCTGTAAACCTATGTTGTATTAGTCCAATCCAAAACCTGCACCACTAGCCACGAGAGAAGGCAAGTATGCAATATTGTGCTTTCGCGCGAACCCCGCAGTCCCTCAGAAGGAATGGTGCCGGCTGTCAAGCCTAAGACGGGTTTGTCGAGGTACAACCTCGGCGGGTAGAACAATTAATCTGGAACAATCGGTTCCACTATAATATATGGAGACGCCGCTCCTCGTCTCTCCAAACACTCGGTCACTCTAATCTCTTGGACTGACCAGCAACAAACCCTCGGTCAAGGCACCTTGAAGTCGCTGACAGGCATCCCACGTAGCCGAACGTATCCAGACCCTAAGATAAGCTATCTAGACTTACGGTCTTTGTTGTTCTTGGAGCAGCACGTTGCACCGTGCGGCCTTATCGGAGGGCGATCATCCAAGGGCGCTTTTGAACGAACCTTGGTGAAGGTCAAATCGTTGTTTCACAACAACTTAGAGGCTGTCAGGTGCGTGTTGTTGACACCGCACATAGCCCCGCTCAAAGAGTTCACCAGTTTCGCGAGAAGGCCGAAAACAAGAGTGGGCTTGCGCCCGTCCGGGGTTATCCCTGGGTCCAACCCGTGAACACTACGACGAGTGCTCAGGCGGAGGAATTTTTCTGGAAGTGGCTCTTCCTGAGGGGTTACACCCTCATGAAATTGACCGGCTCAAGGGCGAACAGAGTATGTCCGCCATTCTCGATCAGCGTGATTTTCGCATTGAGTTCGCTGGCCTGATCAGTAAGCGACAGCTTACAGGTCAAATGGAGGAGCTCCGGCGTAAAGCCTTGATCAGTACTCATGGCGAGCGCGGGTATAGTGTTGCGGCTGCTGTCGCTATA